>JAVKPL010008725.1:0-34836 GCA_032173675.1 Gastrolobium villosum | reverse complement strand
CTTTCATTAAACAGAACATCTTTGGAAATAAAGATTCGACCAGCAGGATTTTGACATAGATAACCTTTATGTTTTGTAGCATAGCCAAGAAACAGACATTCTTGAGACCTGAACTCTAGTTTGTGGTTATTGTAAGGTCTAAGGAAGGGAAAGCAAGCACAACCAAAGATTTTGAGAAACTTGTAATCTGGAATAGCATTGAATAGAAGTGTGTAGGGAACCTGAAAATTTAGAGAAGCAGTAGGTAGCCTATTAATAAGATAAACGGCTGAGGTGAAAGCATAATCCCAGTATTGCATGGGAAGAGAGGCTGAAGATAGCATTGTCAACCCAGTGTCAACAATATGCCTGTGTTTGCGTTCAACAACACCATTTTGATGGTGAGTGTGAGGACAAACAATTCTGTGATTTATACCATGAAGAAGTAAATATTGTGTGAAGACTCTGAATTCCCCACCCCAATCAGTTTGAATGGCTTTAATAGGCATTTGAAATTGAGTGGTGATTAAGGAATGAAAATTCTTGAAAGTTTGAAAAGCATCAGATTTTTGTTTTAAAGGATATATCCATGTAAATCTTGTGTGTGCATCGACAAATGAGATATAGTATAAGTATCCCATGACAGAAGGCATTGGAGCAGGTCCCCACAAATCACTATAAATGAGTTCAAAAGGCTTGTGATAAACTGTGAGGGAAGGATGTGATGGTAGACGATGAGACTTACCAATGCAACAAGCAGCACAAAAATCATCAATTGTTTTATGAGGAATGGTGATATTACAGACTCGAAGAACTGAATTAAGAGCATCTTTGTGTGGATGTCCTAGTCGACAATGCCACATAGAGTACACAGAATTAGCAACTGCATAAGGCTGCTCATTTGCTATAGACCTATTGTTATTACAAGTAGTAGACACATTATTAGCAACTGCTATGTTACAGACAGGTAATATGGAACTTGAAGATGGAGACACATGCTGAGTTGGGCTTGACTGAAGATTTATGTTGTCAAACTTATAGAGGCCACTTGAGTCAAGAGTGCCTTCAAGTAAAACCTTGTGTGACTCCTGAGATTTAACAAGACAAAAAGTAGGATGAAATTCAAAGTAGACAGAATTATCTTGCGCAAATTGACTAACACTAACAAGATTTTTCATAATTGAAGGCACAAGCAAGAGATTTTTCAGATGTAGATGTGTGTGAGGATCAAGTGGAGAAGGAAAAAGAGAGGAACCAACTGCTGCAACAGGCAAACCTTGTCCATTTCCTATCATAATCTGGTCTGTACCACTGAGTTGCTGGCTTTGAATTAAATTTGAGGGATTGGATGTAACATGATGTGTAGCTCCTGAGTCTGGATACCATTCCATAGCAGGAGAGGCTGCATGAGCAGCAACCATAGCTTGTGGCTGCATATGCTGAGGTCTAATATACTGAAGAGAACGACCATGTTGAGGCAGGTTACTCATCTGACCTTGTTGAGGAAACATCTGTAAAGCATTAACAGGAGATGGAAGAGTAGGAACAAAATTGTCATCATATCGATACCAACATGTATGGACATCATGACCAAATTTGTAGCACAATTGACACTGCACATTTGATCGACCTCCATAGCGTCCTCTACCTCTGAAATTACGTCCACCATAGCGTCCTCGACCTCTGTTTGAGAAATATGATCGTCCTGAGTGATCTGAGTTAAGAGAGCCAGTTCTCTGTTTCTGATTGTGAGAATTAGCTAGAAGAATATTATTGTTAACTGCATTATTATCAGTAGAATCCTGTTTCTCTACTTCATTGACATGTTGCGTCAGATTAACAGCTGCTGTGTCTGAAAATAGTGTTTCAGATTGTTTAGCAAGGATTTGCTCATGTGTAAGCAATTGTATGCTAAGATCCTCGATAGAATAAGGATTTTCACGTCCATGAACAGTAGCAATAAAAGCAACATATTCAGACGGTAAACCTCCAAGGACAATGTCAGTTCGTTCTTCATCACTGATTGGACTTCCTATTGCTTTGAGTGAATCACATATACCTTTAATACGGGAGAGAAATTCTTTTGCTGTTTTTGAACCTTTGTTGATCGAGTGCAACTCCGAACACAAGAGTCTTGACTTAGATTTCATCATGCCTTGAAACAGCTTGTGAATCTTGTCCCAAGCTTCATGTGAATATTTTACTCCAAGGATCTCATTCACGATTGATTCAGAGATTGTTGAGAGTAACCATGACAGGAGCATTGAATCCTGAGTTATCCAATCCACATACGCTTGATTCTGTATTCCATTAAGTCGATCTTCTTCAGAATGAAACTGAAGTGGAATTCTTGGATTTACAAGGAAACGATGCATTTGATGAGAGGTAATGATCGGTTCAACTATTTGATTCCAAAACAAATAGTTTTCTTCAGTTAGCTTCACTGCAATCTGTTGATTGAACAACTGTGGAATTTTGAACTCCATAGCTCGATCTTCTACATTCGACTTTGCTGCTTGTTGAGAAGAATTAAAGAGAACTTGTTGAGAGGAATCTGATGCGGAAGTCATGATGAACTACACTATGAATCAGGCCTTCAGGAAGAAGGCTCTGATACCATAATAAAGTTCAATGAACTTTGTAGATGAATAAGAGAGTGAGTGAAAATGGAGAGGAAGAGAAGAGATTCCATAGTGATAATGAAAGGTTTATTCTCAATACATTTACAATGACAACACAACCACTTATATAGAGGAAAGTATAACAAACCTATAACAAACTTACAACAAACTCTAACAATATAACAAACCTATAACAAACCTACAACAAACTCTAATAAACCTATAACAAACTAACATGAAAAGCAAGGTGTAACAAACACCACAACAGACTAAGGAGAAGCTACATGATAATAGTGAAATAGTAGCAGGAATATGAGGTTATTTTTAGTTTACTTATTCATTCAATTAGAGCCGTGAACGTTATTAACAACAGATAAGAAACGGACGTGGATACCAAACCTGAACCATTGCAACTATTAACATTTTATAAAGGAAAGAGGAGCATTTATCTACCACTGAAGTTGCAGAGTAAAAATTTATACAAAAAATAAAAATTCAACCATCACGTCATTCCACATATCTCATTTAACCAAAGGAAAGGGGAATTAAAGAAATGGACAAGCATAGGCCGTGGTTAGGACGATGAAATTGAAAAAGAAAATTAGACTTCCAGCCTGCACATATGCTACATGCATGCAGCTAATATGTCTACATTCCGGTATACCTTGTGATGTTTAAATGGGTAAACCTCCAAGCTTGGACGGTGGAGTAAATCTTGTTACAAAAAGATGCGAGCGACCAAGTAGACGGAGGGAAGTTTCAGACAGATCGTACAAGGTTAATTTGGTCAACAATTTCGTGGCTTATTTTCCATTTCCCCTGACAAGAAATCTTTCCATCTAATCCATGGAACTTTGGAACTGGGGACCGTAGTTCAACTTACACACAACAGCCATTGTCGGGGAATATATTCAGTCGAAAAAGTTTTACTTTTTTTGATACCAAACGGAGAATTGTTATGTAGCCAAGGCTGGTTTCCCGGGGAATGAAAAATAATCCGAGTACCAAACGGCCCCTTCTAATCTAATTTGATAGTGCATATATGATGTTTCATTCTCTATATAAGATGGTGATCTTACTACACTTGAATACTCAATTAGTAGCAGTTTATAAGTAATATTGAAGTGTGTATTTTTCTCATTTTATTATTTAAAAACGAAGTATAGTAAGAATGATATAAAATTTTTGGTGTGCAAATAATATTTCTGTGTATTGGATTATCCTTTGTAGGGGTGGATTTTCATGGTAGCATAGTATGTTGGTCTTCTTAGGTCCTTTTATCATGTGCTCGCTTTTCCATTATTTTGTGGGCAATAAAGACCGAATTAGTCAGAGAAATTAAACTTGATGCACAACTAAAGCTTGTAGTTTCATCTATCAAGCTTTTGTTGCGTGTCAAGTTGTTCCAGCTCTTGAAGTTTTATCTCCAAAAAAGCTTGAAGAGGTCGAACAATTTTAATGCACAACAAGAGCTCGATGAGATGAACTACAATTTGAAGCACAATTATAAATGCTTGAAGAGCTGAAACTAGAACTTGAAGCACAAGTACAAAAGCTTGAAGAACTGAAACACATTTTACATTTGCTATCATTCTTAACTTCATGCACACTCGTGCCAATGAAGATACAAAGTCAAAATTCAATTGATAGTTGCAACGTTTTGTATGGCTTTCAGGTGTTACTTAAATTCATTTGAGCCATAGCTCTGAGTTCGGAAATGTGAAACATGTATCCTCGTAAGTGAATAAACAGTTTTTGAACACGGTTGTGGATTCAGATACGATACTCATTAATTCTTAAGCTCAGAGGCAATTCAAGATATTAATCAAATATAATTATGGAAGGATATTAATCAAAAGCATCGAAGGTCATAATCCACTACATACATATAAACTCTATAAATAAGAGATAAAATCTATGGGTACCGTATGCTCTCTTTTACTATGGGTACCGTATGCTCTCTTTTATTGTTACGTTCTCTCTCTTATTGAACCAAAGTCATTTATAGTTCTTCAGTACACAGTAATCTGATTCAAGGGTATGTAACTTATAAATACATGGGAGAGGGTACCTAGATCCAATAGTAACATACTAGTCTATTGGGCTAGATATATTTTCTAAGATAGAACAAACACCATTTTTAATATCTTTGTACTTATCAATTTTTCTCCTTTTCACAAAATAAATTCTGATAGTTATATATAAAAAAGTTAATGTATTGTATATGAAAATTTATTAAGTTCAAAGAATCCACTTAACAAAAAGATTAACGTGTCTCACACTAATATTTTTTAAGGAATTTTTTTTTTTTATAAATTTAAGTGCTCTTTCGTATATTTTTTAAGTTATATTTGAAATGAATTGATGAAACGAACAAACTGTGATCTATCTTAAATTAGAAACTTTTTGTCTTATTTATTTTTCATTTCATAAAAGGAAAGAATGAAATTAACTGCCTGGACCCCACAATGGTAAGGACAAAACGACACCGGCAATCAAAGCCCGTTTTATTGTCAGACACGGGTGGGGCCAACGGCGTGGCGTTTCGTTTCGTCGTGGCATTGTTCCTATAATCATTTATAATCATTTCTTATAAATGCTAATTATATCACATCAACACACTTTCCCTTACCTTTAACATTAATTAATCACTTTAACTCTTTAATTCCACCCAAAAAAGGAAAAAAAAAGAAAAAAAAAGGGGGTTCGTTTTATTATCCTGTCACAGTCACAGTCACTAGACTCAGCACACATGGATGAAGATGAATGAATGAATGAATGATGATGCACACTGCGCACCCTCACCCAATAGTTACTGAAACCAGCTTCAAAAACCGTTAATTTCAGCTTTTTCTTCATTGATTAATATTACTCGTGACTTTAATCAGTTACACTTTAAAAAAGTGCTAGATCTCGATCTCCGATGCCGATGCGGTGGTTGTTGTTGTTCTTGTTGCTAATGTTGGTGCCAATGGCTTACGCAATGCCGGTTCGGCTCATTTTTTCTGCGAGGCTGGTTCATCGGTTCTCCGAAGAAATGAAGCCGGTTCGTGTTCCGACCGGTTCGTGGCCGGACCGGCGGAGCATGCGGTACTACCAGATGCTTCTCAGCAGCGACTTTCTCAGGCACAAGATCAACCTCGGAGGCGCTCGCCACCAGCTTCTGTTTCCCTCTCATGGTAGCAAAACGATGTCGCTTGGCAACGACTTTGGCTGGTAACCCTAATTGATTCCTCTTTTTTTGCTTCGTCGGATGAAAAACGACGTGGTTCTGAATTTGATTTGTGATTGTTTGTGATTAGGTTACATTACACGTGGATTGATATAGGGACACCGAATACTTCATTTCTTGTGGCGTTGGATGCAGGGAGTGATCTCCTTTGGGTTCCGTGTGATTGCGTACAGTGTGCTCCCTTGTCTGCAAGTTACTATTCCAATCTGGTATGGTTGATTTCCCGTTCTATTTAACTTGTGACCTTAATTTCTGATCGGATTTGTCTTATACTCAAATCTTAGCAGAGAACTTAAAAAAGAAGAAGAAGAAGAAATGATTTTTCCCTAAAAGTTAATCAAAACCAATCAATGACAATCCTGTCAAGCAAATTGCAAACCCTTGATTGAATAAGTTTTTCAATTCTGAGTGTAATGTAATGTAACACTTAAACCCTAACACAGTACACAGGACATGGACGCATTTCTAGGGAGAAAAACTTCAATGTTCGGTGGTCCCTTTTAATAAAAAGGGAATTTTTTTTGGACTAAAGGAAATATAAAAAAAAAAAGTTCGGTAGTTGATTGGAAGTTTTTCTCCTTTCTAGGTGCATATGTTTGATTGAAATTTGGGAAAATTATTTTTCCCGGTGCACCATTGGATTCAAAAGTTTTTTTCTGCTCTCTCTTCAGGTGCATATGTTTGATTGAAATTTGAAATTTTAACCTAAGACTTGGTAACAGGTTTAGCACTTATTTCCAATAATTGATTGGCAGGTGCTCCCTCACATATGGGGCATCTATTATGCAGGATAGAGATCTCAATGAGTATAGTCCGTCTCACTCGAAATCCAGTAAGCATCTATCTTGTAGCCATCTGTTATGTGATCTGGGTTCGAATTGTAAAAGTTCCAAGCAGCAATGTCCATACACGGTCAATTACTTATCTGAGAATACATCAAGTTCTGGATTGTTAGTTGAGGACATATTGCATCTTCAATCAGGTGATGGCGGGGGTGTGTCAAACTCTTCTGTTCAGGCTTCGGTTGTTATCGGGTGTGGCTAATTGATCCTGTCCTTGTCACTTCAATGTCACTTTGCCTGATGAGTGATGATGTTTCTTTTTTCGAACCCTTGGTATTTTTATCTGACGTCAATTTTGTTTAGTGCAGGTGTGGTATGAAGCAAAGCGGTGGTTATTTGGATGGGGTTGCTCCAGATGGTGTCATGGGTTTGGGACCTGGGGAGAGTTCAGTTCCAAGTGCTCTTGCTAAATCAGGATTAATCCCTGATTCTTTTTCCTTGTGCTTTGATGAAGATGATTCTGGTAGAATATTTTTTGGGGACCAGGGATCAAGTATCCAACAGTCAACTCCATTCTTGCCTTTGGATGGAATATAGTAGGAGATTCTGTACTTTAACTTAGTCTACAGTCTTTCAATGTGCTAAAATAGTTTAGAAAATGGTGTCATGCTAATTATGATAAATTTCTTGGTCAGTTCAACCTATATTATTGGTGTGGAGGCATGTTGTATTGGGAATTCTTGTCTTAAAATGACAAGTTTAAAAGCACAGGTTGATAGCGGAACATCATTTACATTTCTTCCCGGTCATGTATACGGAGCAATAGCTGAGGAGGTACTTTAGTTTGTTGAATTCCATGATTGTAAATTCTTCTCGATCTTTTGATGTGATTTTATTTGTGACAGTTTGATCGACAAGTAAATGCTTCAAGATCTAGCTTTGAAGAATCTCCTTGGGAGTATTGTTATGCATACAGGTGAGTTTATTTGATAGATCTATCTCTGCCTGTCTTTCTCCCCTCTACTCTTGTCTCTTTGGTGCTTGATTTCCTAATTCCTAGTATTTTCTGGTCTTTCTGATAGCTTTCATTTATTAATTTATTAATTTTTTGAAACAGTTCGCAAGAGTTGCCAAAGGTTCCCAGCTTAACACTAATGTTTCAACAGAATAACAGTTTTGTGGTCTATAATCCCGTGTTTGTATTCTATGACAATCAGGTAGGTGTGGATTAAGAAATAAAAGATTCGATAACAACTTCCTAGACTAAAATTTTGACAAGATAATTAACTATAATGTAAGAGAGTTTATTATAAAAATAGACTAATTATTTGAAGCCAGTCACTTAAGACAAAAAGAGACGAACTGTTTGAACTTTTATTTAGTATGTGGACACTGAAGAAATATATTTTTCTCTAGTTCTTTCTACCTTACAAAAGTGAATGAAATTTGTATCAAACATATAATGTTATTTATACCAATTTTTTCTTTTCCTTTTTCTGCCATTCTGTCCCAACTTCAAACCTTTGCATTTTTATCTTACATCCATTCTCATTACTGGGGCTACAGTGCTACACAGGTCTGAACTGCTTGAATGTTTACCTCTTGTACTCATAGTTACACACTTACACCTCTATTACAAGCCGTGCTTGAATTTCTTGAAAATTGAATTATAACAATTTTTGGTTATATTATTTTCCTAGTTGGTGAACCGACTTTCCTTTTTCAACAATGCATAAAAGCTGGTGCAACAGCCTCTTGAAAACTTTTTCTAGTAAAGATTACATTTTCTAGTGCTGCACTGCATCCATTCAACATATTAATAAAAAAATGTTCTCTACAAGAAAATTTTCAGCAAAAACTGTTATAAAAATAAGGGAAATGATAAATAAAAAAGGGTTACTGATGTAGCTAAAATATGAATACTGATCCTTTTTGTGCAGGGAATTATTGGATTTTGTTTAGCCATACAGCCAACCGAAGGAGATGTGGGAACCATTGGACGTAAGTATACTGATTGTCCCCTACTCCAGAGTATGGAAAAATCGATACTTTGATCTTAAAATTATTGAAATCTTTTGCAGAGAACTTCATGACAGGATACCGATTGGTATTTGATAGGGAAAACAAGAAGCTAGCATGGTCACGCTCAAATTGTGAGTCATTTTATTTCTCAACGAAACATGTACTAGTCTTTGAGTATATCCTCTTGTCATGTGCATCCAAAGATTAAGGCATGCGAATTACTTTGAATTTATGTGCTAATACATTTTAGCTTAAGTTCAAATCCAACCTCTCAGGCAATCTCCTTGGTCTTCTTTCCCATTTGCTGATGCCTGATGCTATGGCTTTTTTCTAGCCTTCACTCTTCCCTCTGTTTATTCCTTTCACTTAAACACTGTCTACATGCATCATCTGTAGGTCAGGATCTTAGTCTAGGTAAGAGGATGCCCCTTTCCCATCCAAATGCGTCATCATCAAACTCATTGCCTTCAGATGAGCAACAAAGAACCAACGGGCATGCGGTTGCTCCAGCTGTTGCTGGAAGAGCTCCCCACAAATCTTCGGCTACTTCATCTCGTATGATTTCATGCCGGCAACATAGGCACTGTTATTTGTTTCTTCTACTTCTGCTTGTTTCAGCCTTTTACTGAGACCCTCGCATTCTCATGTATTTTAAGTAGCTTGTTTAGATAGCGTTACATGTATATCCAAATCCTCCTCCATTTTGTCCTCCTAGCTTTGTAAGTATTTTAGATCTTACACCATCTAACGCTGTTATTTTTTGACCTTGTTAACATTAGATTCCTACCACTCGTAATGGACCATTTTCTCTTTTATCCCCGCTCTTGGTCGGGTGAGGTTATGTAAATTAATTTGCTTGGTGTTATTCCAAATTTTCATTTGCTAACGTTAGACTGCTTTTTAATTTTTCATTTTCTCAATCAACCAATTTTTGTGTTACTTTGTTAATTTTATTTGAAATTGTTGTGGACTATGTGAAATATCATGTTGAGCAAGATGACATTTTAATTATTTTTTACAATAAAATCTGAATTCAGGATAGTTAAAGGGTATAAGAACGTAAATTCTTCTGATATATCATATTTGAATATCATGCTTAAATTAACTATACATAGGTTTCCAAATAAAATTATTAGTAACCAATAGACTCCTGTGATGTATCAAGTTTGCATTTGCTGCCTTGTAATTATGATCATTTAAATGTTTGAAATCATGTTTGAATCAATTGTTCCTGGTAAGAACCTTGGGGTTATGTATAAAAAAAACTTGAAATCATTGTCATTTTAGAACGCGAACATTACCAATTAATTAACCAGGGCTAATGGTCCTAGCTAGGAAAGCCCAATCACTAGGCTGTGTCAGTAGGACGGGATAGCGAATTTACGTAGACTTTATTCAATTATACTTACAAAGTCACACCTAATATGTTGTTATTATTATTATTATTTTCTTACGCACTGAACTCTGTTAAATATTGCATGCCGCTTCATTATTTTTAGCCAACTACAAAAAAATTTATTGGACAACTGGTTCATAGAATAAAACGAATCCCTTGAACCAAATAATGCATTGCGCAATATGATGACCTGAAAGTAAGAAGGTTCCAGCTTACATGTATATGTTAGATGTGTGATTTTAGCTTATGTTATTCCTAATACTACAATAATGTCTGTCCAGATCTTTCTTTCTGACTTTCAAGGTAGCAAAGACGGATCATGAAATAATTTAAGAATGAGATGCTGAAGATTTGAGTAAGATAATAGGCACATAATATGAGTTAAATCCCCTACAACATGAGAGATGTTAAATGCAAATTATGTGCCTACTATGTTACTCAAATCTTCGGCATCTCATTCTTATATTTTTTTTTTTTCTTTTCGGATTGGGATTGGTTAAATCGAAAGGATGAATGTGATCTGTCCCCAAGTTTTGTCTGATACACAATTTTTAAATGACATGGCAGAATGAAAAAAAAAAAACCTTGAAAGATCAAGCTCATTACATTCACATCTTACCATTTGAGTTAAATAATTTTATATATGACCCCTTTTCATGATACATGTATGTCAGATACATAAAAGTATGATTTCTTGAAAAGATAAAAAATAAAAATAAAAAATAAAAAATAAAAATATTCATCTCTAATAATTAGGAAATTATTTTCGTTCTGTCGAATTAAATTATGCATCGTGTTTGTTTGTTATTTAAAACTAGGGATAAACAAATAAAGAAAAATAGGTTTTCTTGTTGAATAAAGCTGGAAAGTGGAAAAAAAAAAACTCTTTCTAATGGAGATTGGACTTTGAACCAAACAACACGATGTCTCCTACCAAACCATATCTGTCTACACCTATTTCAAGGGGTCGATAAATTAATTGATACGAGTGTATCTGTGTATCATGTTGGCATTGGTGCAATGTATCAATGGTCGGTCATTGGAATGGGAAGAAACTAAAGACTAGGTAGTATGAACTTTTGTTGGAAATTTACAATCCCACAAATAGAAAAACAAAAGAGAGAAGGAAAAGGGATTTGACACGGTGATTTATCTTGATTAACTTAATATAGGTTATGTTCAACTTGTCCCTTAAATCTCAATACATTCCGTACCCTTTTACCTTCTCATTCTTTTGAGGTCTTTATGAGCGAGCTTGTTACAACTTACAAGACCCACGTCAGTCCTAACTTCAACCTGAAAAAGAAGAAGGAGAGAGGGCGTGGTAGGCCTTTTGTTGTAACTTTCCTCCCGATTTCCTAATTAAAGTTGGCCATTTTATAGTAACCAAAGAGAATCTAGAACCCAAAAGCAAGAAAAAGCACATGAAGATATTAATACAATGCTTTTTTCCCATCTTTTAAACCTGGGATGGGCTTCATAAAAACAGAAATCCAATTTGTCATGTGTGTCCACAACAATTTTCTATAACAAAGAAACAATTAATTGCTAATTCCTATCCTACAATTCAAAGTCTTATTCTACAATATCTCACCTCAGCATTATAATATAGGGAAAAGTAAATCTCATGTTGTAGGAGAATTCAAATCTTATGTCATAGATACATTAAGTATGAGACCCACCTATTTAAAAAAAAATAAAAAAATGAGTGGCACACCTTTTTATGGTGTGTGTAGGAAGGATTTGTTTTCTCATGCAACATTAGAAAAACAAACCGTTATAATTTATCATCTTCTTTTTTTGTGTAAATATGATATGACATGAGCTTGATATATATGGAGTATTTTTATTAAACTTTATGTTTTTTCCTTGACCTCGAGGTAATTTGTACAATTCATGTTCTCAAGTAAAAGCTGCTTAACTGGGGACTTTAATGCTTAAACATATATTTTTGGGGTGGTATCGTGATGCATGCTTCTCTTTTCTACTCTCACCCACTTTTTTGGTGCATTTTTCTGTTTTTTTTTTTTTTTACCTTTTTCCTTTTCACTTCACTTTTTTTCTCTCCAAAAGTGAGACTGAGAGCTTTCTGTAGTGTTGCTGTTAATTGCAAAAAGCTTAAGCAGCTAGTTGCTTAAATTACTTATAAATTGCTTCATTTGGTTCCATTTAAGAAATATCTTAGAAATAGAAAATGAAATGTTAGCTTTGCTGAAAAAGTATAATAAACCGAAACCACTGTGGCCCCTTCCCAACTCTCCCTCCAAACAAAAGAAGAAAAGAAAAATATAGTAAAGTAACTCAGGTTCAGAAAAAGAAAAGAAAACTAAAAGGTTACGTAGCTTCTGATTTGGATTATGACAAATGAGGTATTTTTCTTGGGTGTAGATATTCTAACTACCAAATATTCTTACTATTAACTTACTACCCATCACATCATGCCTAATGGTTATTAAATAGGTAATAATTTGATAGGGAAAATTTTTGTGAAAATAAATTCTCAGTGAACCCCGATTACCATGCATAAGAAAATTATAACATTTTAACTTCTTCATAATTCTGTGTGTGTGTGTGTGTATAATAAATTACAGCTGTAAATGTAACCACTGGCCACCTTAATACCATACAAGAGTCTAGACCAGGAGGGATTTTGTCTTCACTTGAATTCATATACATGGAGGCCACCAATAGTAGTTCATAGGAGATTTTTTTTAGGAGGGAGGATTTTGTTAGTACCAAATTTTTTTATTACTAACTTATTATCTATCTAATCATCATTGAATTAAAGAGAGCGAATGCTAAAAAGTTTTTAAAAAAAGAGAAAATATTGATTCAATGAAAATTTTGATAGTAAGAATATCCCTCCTATTTTTTTATATGTATAAACAAATTTTATTTAAATATTTATTTTGCTCAAGCTTCTTAACAGCTGTGCTGAACGAATGTCCAACTATTCATTAATAGTAATG
Source organism: Gastrolobium villosum (assembly GCA_032173675.1). Lineage (NCBI taxonomy): Eukaryota > Viridiplantae > Streptophyta > Magnoliopsida > Fabales > Fabaceae > Gastrolobium > Gastrolobium villosum. The sequence continues at coordinate 21,835 of JAVKPL010008725.1, read as the reverse complement.
TATTCTTCAGATGAAATTAGAAAAAAAAATTATTTATTACAATTCTTTATAAAATTATTCATTATAAAAAAAATCAAATTATTCACTAAAGAGTCAAAACAAAACTATGTACCATCTAATAGTGGTTTTCCTTGCAGCCTTCGTATTTGAATTTGATTGTTTTATTCTATTATAAATAATTATACTTTTATTCATTGTTTTTTAATTTTAAAAAAGATTTCTTGCTAGATAATTTCAAGAAGGAGGAGGATATTCTTATTACCAAAATTTTTCACTATCAACTTACTATCAATCTAATTATCATTAGATCAAAGAGGGAGGATGTTAAAAAATTTCTGAAGAGAGAGAAAATGTTGATCCAATGATAATTAGATATGTAATAAGTTGGTAGTGGAATATTTTGGTGGTAAGAATATATCCTCTTTCACAAATGTCACTAAACAACACTCTTTTTCCAAAATAGTGTTATACTATTCACAAAAACATTTTTTTTCTTTTATAATAAAGTATAAACTCTATATTTATGTTACGTGAAATGCATTGGCTTTAATTTGAAGTAAATTTTAGTTTTTATTTTTTTCGGGGTTTCCTGATACACATTGCTGTTCATTCAGACTTGGGAGTGGGTAACTGCTTTCACCTTCCTTATTTGATCATTGCCCTTCAATTTGAATTGAAGCCAGAGAGTTTTTTATTAGCTGTCATTTGATATGCCACTTTTTTTTTAACAATAAACAACGTTGTCAAACATAAACTGAATCACCACATGGGAAGCAGTACCATAAAATTTTTACTATTTATTCACAGATGAAAGATGAGCCTTCTTGTCTACTTTGTTAAAACCCAAGTTCAAAATTTCTCTTTAAAGAAGTTAGAACCCATTTCAGAGTCCCCAAAAGGCTCTTGTTTAGTAGTGTTGGTGGGGTCCACGACCTTCCCATTCCTCTGTTTGAACCTGATGAAATGCCTTTATAAGAAAGCCTGAGTAGGGTAAAAAAATCTCAAGATAAGTAAAGAAGTTCTTCAGAGATATCAGCATTGTTTATTGATCATTAGAAAGGTAAGAAAGGAAGGAATCTTTTTTTTCTGTTTTGCAAGAAAGTTCCTTGCAACTTCTTTTCTCAGTATATATAAATAAACTCATCATCAAAACATTTTTGCTACCTTTTTCTTATCTTTGATTGTGCACCTCTATTCATATCCATACCCAAGTGGTCTTTTTTTTTTGTAGGTATAAACCATTTTGGTTTTGTTTCTAAAACATACAAAAATGGGTGTTGGAGGCACTCTTGAGTACTTGTCTGATCTAATGGGTAGTAGCCACCACCACCATCACAAGAAGAAGAAGAAGCAATTACAAAATGTAGAGCTGAAGGTGAGAATGGACTGTGATGGCTGTGAGCTTAAGGTTAAGAAAGCACTCTCTTCATTAAATGGTATAACTTCCTGTTTCACTCTTACCCTTCTTCTTTTTTGTGTCATTATATATATTTATATAAAAGGAGCGAACCAAAGTTGGCTGAAAGGTCATGTATTCGAATTCAGAAAATAATCTCTTTACAGTTATGCAAGGGTAAGGTTGTGTACAAGGATTAATTCCACCCTGTACTCTCGCTAGTCGAGTTTAACGAGGAGTGATTTTTTATATATATTTATAGGGTTTATAAGAGTTATGTTATAGTAAAAGTGATTGTGTTATGTTATAGAGATTCGTTTTGCGTGCTGGGATTTTTAATTTTTTTTTGCTGCGGGGCCCACAAAATGTTGTGTGTGTCTAGGGAATTTTGTGTGGTCATGTTAAATGATAGATGATAAACCCATATTTATATAGCATTGAACATGAAGGTGATGAAATTAAAAAAATGGGTGGTGAATGTAGGTGTAAAATCGGTGGAGATAAACAGGAAACAGCAGAAAGTGACAGTAACTGGGTATGTGGAAGCAAACAAGGTCCTAAAGAAGGCCAAGTCAACAGGGAAAAAGGCTGAGATATGGCCTTATGTGCCTTACAACATGGTGGCTCATCCATATGCTGCTCCAGCTTATGACAAGAAGGCTCCTCCTGGTTATGTGAGGAGAGTGGACAACACTGTCACCATTGGAACCGTGACAACATATGAAGATCCATACACCAATATGTTCAGTGATGAAAACCCAAATGCCTGTTCTGTCATGTAGTTTAAAGGCAATGGGGGAAAAAAAGAGTGTTTTAAAAGTGTTTTCACACAGTGAATTTTCAAGTTTTTAAAATTAGTAGGTTCTTTTATTTTGTTTTTTTGTAGTGTATTGCATTTAGTGGATGTGAAGAGACGTTACTGTGATCCTTGTTTTCCTAAACTTTTTTGGCTTCAATGTGTAGTCTTGACTTGCGGACTTTACTTGCTCCTAGTTTTGCAGTGTGTAGTCTTGACATTGAGTTCTGAAATTGGGTTGGTTGTTACTTGTTTTAGGGGGCAACCTTTGATTTGATGAGTTCTGTTCTTTCAATGTATCATGAGACTCTTTACACATGAATTGTGGAGGAAGGATATTCTTGCTACTAAAATTTTCTATTACTAACTCAGTACCTATCTAATCACTATTGAATTAAAGAGAGAGAATGTTAAAAAATTTTTGAAAAAAGAGAAAATGTTGATCCAATGGTAATTAGATAGGTAGTGAGTTAGTAATAGAAGATTTTGGTAATAAGAAAATCTTTCCTCTGAATTGTGATGTTGTGGCTTTCTTTTCTGTTTGGTTTGTCCTTTGTTGCAGAGGGATGCGTCTTCAACAATTAACTTTTGTGTTTTAGATTATGATTAAGATTAAAGAAGGGCAACATGGTTGAACAGGTTATTAGAAAAAGTTGGTAGTTTACAAAATTTGGCCTTAAAAAAATTCTAAAGTTTTGTGTAAGGAAATATTTATGTTCTGCCCACCCAATTACATTTCAATAGTTTAACAAAGAATTAAAATTTAAAAAATTACATACAAAAAAAAAAGTAAATAAAAACCTAAGAAGGATTCCTAATACCGTATTGGTTTTCTTAAATATTTTTTTTATAAAATATTAAAAAGTTGAATGAAACATCCCTGAAGACGTCAAATATTAAAAAAATATAATAAAAACTTCTGTCTGGCATTGCACTGGCGCTAATGTTTGAAAATCTTTCATAACCAATACTTGTAATTTAAATAATTCAAAGTCTAATTGATTCCTACCGGACACTGTATCTATCAGGAATAATAATCACCAACGTGAGGCAGGAATAAGCTTTCATTTATTTTTTCTGCTTTGCCTTTTATTTAATTTGAGTCTTCCTTTCCATGAGATATTAGCTAACTGAACCAAAGGTAGGTGGGTAGAATTTACCCGTATAGAGGATGGGTTTTACGATTCTCATTTTGCAAGAGAATTGAAATCTCATATCATAGAGATAAGAAATATTTGAAACCTGTGTATTAAAAAAAATCATATGTAGAATTCATATCAGCATGAAATCGAATGGTGTGTAGGAAAGTTTCAACTCTCGTGTTACATGAGAATTATAAAACTCATAGAGTATTGATTCTCGATATTATCTATCGATTAATCTATTTGAGTAGTCCGATTCAAGTCGAGGATATAGACAGCAAAGATTTTTCTATTATCTTTCAGGATAGATTATTCTACATATTATTATTTTTTTGTTTATTTTTGTCTATTATTCTCCAATACCGTTATATTAGAATCTCAATAAGAAAAAGAAAGATAAAGATTAATTGAGATTTTGATTTAATGATGTTGAAAAATGGTAGACAAAAAAAAATGATGGATAGAATAATCTATCTCTATGTTTCAACACAATTATATTTTCAGGATTTGAACTCAAATTCGAGACAATTAGTTAATTTAAAATAATTCCATACTAGTTTGATCCGATAATGTGTTACGATTTAATTATAAGACTTGAGTCCTACATTGGTTATATGAGTGATTAATGAGAGATTTATATGGACTTTGAGCACTTCTACTTGGGGTTTATATGAACTTTGACTCTCCTATCTCATGAGGTAACTTTTGGGATTGGATTCTCTAAAGATTTAACACAATCTTCAAGTGTGTTGTAATTATCAATGGCAAAACGTGTTTAGTTACCTCATAAAAATCATCCAAAATGAAGCTAGTTTTATCATAATATATTATTAAATGTAGGGAAAAGTGTTTGTCATTGTAGATGACACAACTTGTATAATTTCACTTTTACAAAGAGGTGTGACCCACATATTTATCTTTTTTGTCTACTCTTTCTTCCATGATCTATCTATTTCTCTCACTTAGAATGACATAACTTTATATCCTTTAAAATAATACATAATTTTTTCTTATATACATTTTTTCACACCTAATATTTAATTATTGTCCAATCAAATTTCTCATCATTCCTCCAATAGCGAAGCTCAATATATCTGTTGTTTCAATGAGAGGATAGCTTTCGGATCGTACTTCGAGAATAAGATGACCGGAAAAGATACCCTTCAAATTATACCCAAAAAAAAAAAAAAAGAGTGCTAGAGATTTTACAAGTTCTTTTTTCCCCTGTTTAAAGAGATTTTATAACTGCAATTTTATGGGCCTGATTTCAGGGCCCAGGCCCATAGATCATGGACAATTCACTGAATTCAGTGCAGAAGCAATAACCAGCGAACCCAACGCTATTCTTTGTGTGATTCCGGTCAGATCCGTTTAACTCCTCCGGCTCCGGCGATCTCTTTCTCCCACTAACGGCGACGTTCCGTTCACCGTCCGAGCAATGGACTCGGAGTCTACCATACCCGATTCACAAACGGACCCACTCTCGAACCCGTTCGACAACCTCTGCCACGACCTGAATTCCCTCCAAGACTTAGCCACCCGCGGCGCGTGGCGCTCCATCATCGACAAGGTCTCACGCGCCAGAGCTCTCTCTCTCCTTCAGAAGCCTCACGATCACCTCACCTACCTCGCCTTCAACGTCCTCGCCTTCACGAAACTGCGTCGTTTCAACGAAGCTTCCGCTGAGCTCGATTCCGTCGAAGACCTCGATAGCTCTCACTACAGGTACGAAACCTACCCGAAAATATACTCGAATCGGGTCGGATCCATGGTCCCTTTCTCTCTCCGATGGCTCCATGCCCTAATTCCAATCAAATTGGGGCAACGCCAGCAAGGTATGGATCGATTGTACCATCTCCTCGATTTCGTGCGCGAGAAGCTTAAGGAGAAGGAAATGAACAATCTCGGTGTTTCTCTTGATGTGTGGAGGAAAAGAGAGGTTTTTGTTGTGAACTGTATAATTGGGCATCATTTGAGTCAGAAAGAGTTTGGTGTGTGTTTGAGCTTGATGAAGAACTTGCTTTCTCGTGATTCTTATTCTTCCGATCCTTTATTGATTTCCCAACTTGGGTATATCCAATTGCAAATTGGTGACTTGGAGGGTGCGAAAGTTTCGTTTTTTAAAATCGAGAGGGAAGGGAAGAGTAATGGGTCGTTGAGCGAGGTTGAGGTTAAGAATCTTGTGAATCGAAATAAGGCATTGGTGTATATGGTTGGGAAGGATTATGTATCTGCGGTGAGGGAGTATGAAGAGTGTATTGAGAGGGACAATTCGGATATAGTGGCTCTTAACAACAAGGCTCTATGTTTGATGTATCTAAGGGACTTGTCTGATTCTATAAAGGTGTTGGAAAATGCTCTTGAAAGGGTTCCTACCGTGGCTCTCAATGAAACTCTTGTTGTCAATTTGTGTAGTATGTATGAATTGGCGTATGTTAATCACTCTGATATTAAGAGAACGCTTAGTAGTTGGATTGCTCGTGTTGCACCTGATGACTTTGATGCAACCTGTACTCGTACATGAGGCTAGTTTCTTTTCTTTCTTTTTCATCCCCATTTCCATTTCCCCCCTTACAACTAGCATTCTTCAAATGTATGACGAATTTGTGATTCGTTTTAATATTTTACATGCATAATTTAGTTGTTTGCCCATTCAGTCACTACTTTCGCCTATCTATGTGACTTTGAAATAAAAATGTTCATACTTCATTCCATACCGTTCTACTTGAAAGTTGGAACATGATGTACTGAGTTATATGCAGAATTTGTGGGGTTGTAATGTGTTTGCGACTTTAGTGGGTGCTTTAAGCACCTACCACCTATAAATTATTCAAACTTTTTTCTATCAGATATCGGGTATGATGCCTAGAGAGAAGTATAATGATGGATAAAAGAATTAGATGTGTTTGGTGCACATCTTGTTCGTCCGTAAGCTTTCAAAATGTGATAGCGACAAAATTCTGTAATTAACGAGAATAACCAGTTTTTATAGGCTAATGATTATAACAAAAACTCTTGCATTACTTTCATAAATGGAAATTGTATTATTTTAGGGTTGGTTTCGTTATGACATTAATCTGCCGCAAAAACTAGATCTTACTATTTTAGTTGCTTTATACCGTTCTACTCTACTGCAAATGGATATATGCTTTATTGCTTTTACTTCCTCAACGTTATTACCTCAGGTATAAAATGAGATAAAAATGTAATACCAAATTATTATGCAATTAACATTTTTCTTTTACCATACGGAGCAGCAATTTTTTTTTTTGTCTTCTCTTTAACTCCAAATTCCCAATTTCTTTCGTTTCCTTTTTTTTTTTGTTTAATTTTTCTAGCATTCATTTTCTTTTTCCTAAGGCTATATGTGCCTTGAAGAATTGGATTTGGGTGGAGTGGAAGAGAGTGGTTAATAATAAAGAGAAATGGAAAATACTGTTTGGATGTTTCAAAAGGAAAAAAGATGAGCAAAAAGATTATCATGTCTTGGTAGGAGTTCTCTCTCAGTTTGTATGAGTTTCTCTTCTTCCTTGGGAGGATGCTGTTGCTGTGTAGATCTCTGTTTGTGTTGCTCTTATTATCTTCAACCTTCCCCTTGGTTCAGTTCTAGCCCTTAAGAAGTCTTTTTTATAGTCTACCTCCAGGGATCAGCAAGAGCCATCTCTAGAGTGGGGTGTACTGGATTAGAAGGAATGGCTGGGAGTGAAGAGGGTGATGAGCAGAGAAGTATGTTGATTGCAAGCTGGAAAGGTCTACCCTCCAACTGGAATTGGAGGATGAGAGTAGCTTGGTTTTGGCTGGGAGAACTCTTTTTTGTTTGTCATTTTTTCTTATGAGAAGTATCATTTTTTCTTATGGAAGTCTTAATGAATGAAACTAGCCTCTCAATACAAATGCTGTACAAATAAGTGTATTAATTTTTTTTGCAGTATTTTACACCTAAGGCTTGCAATAATCCAAAAGATATGAAGAACTCTGATATGGGTACTACTACTAGTGGTTTCATGTTTACCCTCAAAGATAAACAGGCAGGTAAAATGATTCTACAGGGGTACCTGGAATGTCATGGGTCATCTACTGAATCTAAGATGCTGGACCACCCAAGTCTTCATCTTTGAAGAAAATTATGACATGGTAGCGCATTCTGGGTACACCAAAGTCTACCTCCTCAAAGGTTTAAAATTAATATGCTTTGTTGATAATCCTGGACTGAACCTTCAAAGATGGGAGTACTTGTGAACCAGCAAAAGGGCAGCGAAAGGAAGGGGTATCCATTGGAAAAGTTGGGAGTAATTGTGAAACAGCAAAAAGGTTGGTGGTTTGGGTTTTGAAGATTTCAATCATATTAACATTGCCCTCCTGGCGAAGCAAACTTGGAGATCAGCAGTATCTTGGGTGACAATCAAAAAGGGATGTATGGTTCCCATTGTTTGGGTTTGTTCCTGATACATAAATCTTGTTTAGATGTGTTGTCAAACATGCAAGCGTACTCCTTTTGATGTTAATAACTCTCAATGGAATGTGTAAAAAATCTTTTTAATTAGTACACTATTAAAAGAATTTTTTTTAAAAAAAGATTGCGGGAGGTTAAAATCTTAGAGGAAAAATAAGTGAGGAATACAATTGCACGTGTATTTTTTCACCAAACATGGTCTGTATTTTATACAATATAATAGATGTTGTAGACCAACACTAAAAAGGAAACAAGCTCTACCAACTAAAGCATTGCAAAAGATGGACCAGCTTATACAAGTCTACCGGGGGAACATGCATTAGGAACCGTTAGATAAATATCAAATTAAATGGACGAAGGGCATTAAAGAAAGGGGTTTGTTTTTCTCATGTTACATGAGAAAACATACCCTTCCTACACACACCATAAAAAGGTGTGCCACTCATTTTTTTATTTTTGTTTTTTTTAAATAGGTGGGCCTACACTTAATGTATCTATGATATTAGATTAGAATTCTCCTTCAACATAAGATTTATTTTTCCCTTAAATAAAATTGATTATTACACAATGTTCCTAAAAAAGTCATTATATGCACACACAAAAAGTAACAAATAACACTACCTATTCAAACCTTTGGTGTCAAATAACACAACGTATTCAAACATTTTTCTAAGTGCAGCAGGGGAGCAATTGTTTATGTTTGCAGATGAAGACGTGAAGGAGAATAAAAGTTCATCTTAGCTTTGCTTCCTTTCCTACACATGCATGCACCAACTCTCTCCCACCAACTCCATCTTGGCATCTTCCTCTTCTTACTATTAATAACACACTTTCCTTCTTTACTTGATGTATGACCATTGCTTTGCTTCATTTCTCATACATCAATCCAACTAAGTAGTTATTTCCATGGCCAACACACTACATAGCATCACCATCTCCAGAATCACGTTTGGAAACCAATGCCCCAGTGTCCATTCCGTTTCTCCATTCGTGTCCACTCTTCCTCTCAGGTTAGTTCCTTCTCACGTTCCTTTGCATGCTGTTTCACTCGTTGCTAACATTTTTTCTTGTCTTGCCTTTATAGAGCACTGCATAAAGGAAAACATGTTGTGCTGAATAAAACAATTGTTGTGGTGAAGGCAAAGAGCAACTTTGATGACACAGATGTTGATATTTCTTTGAGCCCGAGAGTCAATGCTTTGAAACCATCGAAGACTATAGCCATTAGTGACCAAGCCACTGCTCTTTTACAAGCTGGAGTTCCCGTTATTCGCTTAGCTGCTGGAGAACCTGATTTTGACACACCAGCTGTTATAGCTGAGGTAAATTTCAATTTGTTTTCTAAATTATATATGAGATAGGTTATTCTACCTACCATTTTTTCTGCCTTGCCTATCATTTTCCAACACCGTTAGATCAGAATCTCACGTAGAGAGAGAAAGATAAAGATTTGTTAAGATTCTAATCTAATGGCATTTTAAAGTGGTAGGTAAATGTAGGCAGAAAAAAAAAGGTACGTAGAATGACCTATCCCATTATATATAAAAATGTTTTGTTCTTCTTTTTTGGTGTGTAGTAATCATGTCATGACATTTATGGGCATGGTAGGCTGGGATGAATGCAATTCGTGAAGGTTACACGAGATACACCCCCAATGCTGGAACATTAGAACTGCGCCAAGCAATTTGTCATAAGCTAAAGGGTTACTTGAAATGCTTCACTTTTAGAATTTTGGATCTTATTTATTGTGTGAGATGAGGAGTTTGATAATATGCCACAACTGTTGTTACAGAGGAGAATGGAATTACATATACTCCTGATCAGATTGTGGTCAGTAATGGAGCAAAGCAGAGTGTTGTACAGGCAGTTCTTGCAGTTTGTTCCCCAGGAGATGAGGTATATAATATCTGAACAAAATTTTCAATGCATTCAAAATTCGTGCTGATTATGAGTAAAAAATTGAGTTCAAACCCGACTAGTGAGTGTGGGGTGGACAGTGCTATCCTTTTGATGCCTTCTTCTTGTATGTGTTTACAGGCTTGTAATATCATTATGCAATCTGTGTGAACTTATTGACATGCCTATTTTAAAGCAATTGCTCCGTGTTTTATTTCTCTATTTTACTTGCTTAATTTGATTTTCAGCACAAACACAAATTTTGTATGTTAGGAGAAATATATAGCATATGCTGCTTCAGTAGTGCTATCCTTTTGATGCCTTCTTCTTGTATGTGTTTACAGGCTTGTAATATCATTATGCAATCTGTGTGAACTTATTTGCATGCCTATTTTAAAGCAATTGCTCCATGTTTTGTTTCTGTATTTTACTTGATTAATTTGATCATCATCAGGTGCAGCAAGCTTTATACTTAACATGGTTGGGGTCAAGCAAATAAAAATCACTCTCATGCTGTGCACGTTTCCATTTGTAAAATTGTGGTTGAACCGAGCAAATAAAATATTAAGCTGCTGTGCAGTGTGCACATGTTTTATATATCTAAAAATTGCATCTTATGTGGTTTTAGAGAACTTATCAATAGATTTTTTTTTCTTTTGCAAGCTGTGGTGGTTTTCATTTACCTTGTGCTGTGAATGTTTCAGGTCATTATTCCAGCTCCATTCTATGTGAGTTACCCAGAGATGGCAAGACTGGCTGATGCAACACCTGTGATTCTTCCTACATACATATCTGATAACTTTCTCCTGGATCCCAAATTCCTTGAATCCAACCTTACTGAAAGATCAAGACTACTTATTCTTTGTTCACCGTCTAACCCTACAGGATCTGTCTACCCTAAGGAATTACTTGAAGAGATAGCCCAAATTGTAGCTAAGCACCCCAGGCTTCTGGTACAGACATAAATCCATGTTGGTTGAATGTGTTATCCTAAATGATAATTCCTTTCAATATCTCTATGGCTGTTTTTATACAGGTTCTCTCTGATGAAATTTATGAACACATAATTTATGCACCAGCAACTCATACAAGCATTGCATCTTTACCTGGCATGCGGGACAGAACTCTAACTGTGAATGGATTGTCTAAGGTTAGTCTTTAATGATATGTTTCCTACTCAATGCAAATTCTGTATTTCTTAGTGTATTTGTAAATTTTGACAATGTAGAAAGCATCGGGATCGGATTATGATGCTTTTAAATTGTGTTCCTGTAGGCATTTGCAATGACTGGTTGGCGGCTTGGGTATGTTGCTGGTCCAAAACATATTGTTGCAGCATGTGGAAAGATTCAGAGTCAAGTATGTAGTATTTTTAATTGCCACTTTTTTCAACAATGTACAACTCAACATCAAACTTTCCTTTTTCTCCAAGACATCTAATCGATGCTTAGGTTCACCAGAGTTGGCAATTTGAGAAGAAACTTATAAGAAAATTCCCATCACTCAGTTGGTTTGGGTTGAACTAGTGTTGCTATTTACTTTACAAGCAAAGTATACTTTCTGACACATCTTACTGAATACAGTTCACTTCAGGGGCAAGTAGTATATCTCAGAAAGCTGCTGTTGCTGCATTAGGACTAGGCTATGTAGGTGGGGAGGCTGTTTCTACCATGGTGAATGCATTCAGGGAGCGAAGGGATTTCTTGGTTAAGAGTTTTGGAGAAATGGATGGTGTGAAAATATCAGAACCCCAGGTGCAAATTCAACTATTTTTATTAGAGCCTGTTGCGTGACAGTTATGTACTCTATGTTTTGTGTCTTCCTTTTCCTGTATGCTTATGTTTTTCATAAATATACTATTCCTTTCACTTTCAGGGAGCATTTTATTTGTTCATTGACTTCAGCTCATATTATGGAAGAGAAGCAGAAGGGTTCGGTATAATTGAGAATTCTGATTCCCTCTGTCGATACCTGCTGGACAAGGGCCAGGTATACTCATTTAATGGCTTTCTTTGTGACTGAGAAGTCAGGCACCATATGGGGTTATTTTTTTTATAAAAAAAAAATATGACAACTAAAAGAATGAAATCTCTCTGGAATGCTTCATCCATAGTGCTTTTCTAAAGTGTTGAACATCATCATCTAATGATGTATGTAAAACCAAACTCCTTTGGCACAGGTGGTAAGGAGCCTGGGTCCCTTAACCAGAGGTCTCGAGTTCGAGCCCTGGGAATGGAAAAAAAGGATTTGGGAGAGCCGCCCCCGAAAGGGTCCGACAGTGCTCGATTAGGGATTAGTATTCGGTTATGGCCGGAGGATAACCTTCAGATTACTGGAAAAAAAAAGGATGTATGTAAAGTTCAAAGAGAGGGAGTGGGGAAAACTGAGGTAAATGGTAGCCATAAACTTCTTTTTGGTCTTAGTAAGTCAAAAATTGTGTTTTGTTGTTTTGACTTACAGGTTGCCTTGGTGCCGGGGAGTGCATTTGGAGAAGATACTTGCATTCGCATCTCTTATGCAGAATCCCTTACTACCTTAGAGGCTGCTGTAGAGAGAATTAAGAAAGCACTTATCCCTCTAAGTTGTGCTGCACTTGTTTAATTAATGCCAATATGTAATATGCTTATTATGAAAATAATAGGTTGTGGCTGATTGCACAGCAAAATGCCACAGCTTCATTTGTGTTTAAACATTACCATTATTTAGTAGTGTTGGAAATTTAACGTTTCTCATGTAATGAACCGAGTCAAACTTTTTTTTGTTTAGAAAAAATTATTTGTAAATGTCAAGGCTAATGTATGTAAATTTTAAGCATCCTATGATAAAAGGTAAAATCAGTACGGAGGATTGCTGAATTTGTTTGTTAACTCTATAAGGCAAATAAGATAAGCTTATAGATATTCATGCATCATGGGTATTAGTGGGGAATAACATTAAAATCTTTTATGCATTGGTTTGTCTACCAGAAGCTCAAGCATACATTCACTCAAAGCCATTCACTATATCTAAAATTTCATCATGCTTCTGGAAAAAAAAATGATGAATGGGCCCACACAAAATTGGGGAACCAATTAACTGGTTTGACATCAACATGTAGGAGAACATCTTTCATACATCTGTAGTAGGTAACTCTTCTATTGAACAACTGGCATTTGGATAAAAAAACATTTCTCTCTCCTATGTGTACAAATATCACAGTCATTTATGGATTTCTATTAGCTGGTAGCACCAAACAAATGGTACTACAGTAGTATATTAGATATTTCCAACATGCAGAGCCACACCTAAATTGTGAACAGGCTTGGTAAATCCACAATTACCAACAATTTAGCCACTCCTAAACTCTTAATCTAAGAACATAAAACACATAACAGAGTTTTCATGCAAAAATACACCAGTATATGTATATGAATTAAAAAAAATAAAAATAAAAAAGACAGATTCCAGGCTAGACAAAGTCCTACATAGCTTTATCGTTGCCTTCACTGAAATGAGCACTAGTTGTAACATAACTAGGAAAAGTTGTGGCACTAGTTCCACATGGTCGAAGAGTGTCAGAGTAAAAAGTGAAACAAGCTCTGGTTTCCCATTCATACTCACATATTTCTCTCAATCTCCAAGAATTTTGACCACTCAAATCAAATCTATAAACCGCTTTCTTGGTAGCAAATATCAAACAACACCATTCATGATTGTAAACCCTTGAACTCTTGGATCTTCCTCTTTCAACCCCATAGCTTTATTTTCAAAATCTTTCTCCATAAATTTGACTTGTAGTCCACCAAAACCCATATGGTAAACACAAACTTCATGTATCTCACCAAGCAAATATAATGATCCAAACTTCTCACCTTCCCCCGTTCAAAAATACCCATGTCACAACTTTCATCCTAAAAACCTTTTCTAGCATCATTGGGGAGCCTAAGCATTGTTGATTGACCATTCTCAAGATTGTATGCCATTACACATGGCCTAAAATAATGACTTCCGCTATCAACAAAATCAAAACTATTTGATATAAAGTGGAGATAGTTATGAATATAAATAGGCATCTCAAGTATCATATTCCTATTACAATGAAGAAATTCCTCTCCATTGCTTTCCATACATCTTTCTTTAAAAAATACACTTTCGGACAAACCATAAGTAATGGTGAAGAACTACCCGAGTATAATAAACATAGACCACCTCGGTTAGAAACACACAGACAATATCTCGTATGTATTTCGGATAGTTGGAGATAATTCTCACTGATAATTTGAACCTGAGTAATAGACCATCCAATTTCATACTTGAAATCCAAGTTATCCAATAACTACAATCTAGAATCCATCCATGGATTCACTGCCTTGGTCAGAAAATCAGCATTGTTGACCTTTGTGTCAACCTTTCTAGCAATGCAACCTTGTCTTAAATCTTCTCTCTGATGAAGTGATACTGTATGCCAATATGCCTGGTCCTCGCATGGAAACCTGGGTTCTTAGCCAAGAAAATGGCGCTCTGACTGTCACACCCAACAGTCACCTCTCCTAGTGCAAAGCCAAGCTCTTTGCACAACCTCCATAACCAAATATCCTTCTTAACAGCATGTGTCAAGGCCATGTACTCAGCCTTTGTAGAAGATAAAGCAATAGTGTTCTGCCTCTTACTCATCCAACTGATAGCTCCTCCAAATGAAGAAACAACATATCCACTTGTAGACCTTCTACTATCAATGTCACCTCCCCAACCAGCATCCACAAAGCATCTCAACTCTAATAATGTCTGTCCCCTTGAGCCCTTCACGCCTTCATAGCATAACCCAAGGTCAGACGTACCACGAAGATAATGGAACACACGTTTCACAGCCGTCCAATGCTCCTTTCCTGGCTTGGACATATACCTGCTCAATACTCCCACTGCTTGAGCAATATCAGGTCGAGTACAAATCATGGCATACATCAGACTCTCAACTGCACTAGCATAAGGAACTGACGCCATCTTCTCTTTTTCTTCTTCAGTCTTGGGACACTGGTCAACCGATAACTTAGAACCGGTAGACATGGGAGTCAACACAGGCTTGCAGTCATTCATCTTGAATTTCTTCAGAACATCCTCTATATACTTCCGCTGACTTAACCATAATCTTCCTTTGTCACGCTCTCTCTTAATCTACATACCCAAGATCACATTTGCAGCGCCTAGATCTTTCATTTCAAACTGCTTTGCTAGCAGTCCTTTAACAATGTTGATCATCTTCAAACTATTTCCAATGAGTAACATGTCATCAACATACAAAGTTAAATTCCATAAGACTGGTTTTGTCTGTAGCAGCTGCATATGACCTAGAGGTGGAGCAGCTGGATGTGAAGATGACTTTCCTTCATGGTGATTTGGAAGAGGTTATTTTCATGAAGCAACCATAGGGGTTCATTGTAAGAGGCAAAGAGGAGCTAGTCTGCAAGATGAATAAATCTCTGTATGGCCTGAAGCAGTCCCCGAGGATGTGTTTATGCTCTGATTTAATGTTGGAAATCGACAACACACAAATCGAAAATAGAAAAGAAAGAGAGAGAGAGAGAGAATAGACACAACGATTTACCTTGGTTCATCCAATTTAGGCTACGTCCAGCTTGTCCGTACTATATTTTTCTCACCGCCACTCGTTATAAGTCACTCGGTTTACAAGGAAAATATAAATAGGATTAGAAAACCCTAACAACAGCTATTCATGGGCCCAAGCCCAAACTGCTAAGAGAATTACAATAAAATAGAGGCCCAACAATACCTAGCCTCTATGGGCCTGGGGCACTGCCCCCCGGACCCCCGCCCGCTCACCTGAGAGCGGGACTCCTATAATGACCCTCACAATTATTATGGATTTAATATTGAAGGAAAATTATAAGGAAAAAGAAATAAAGTCACATTTGGTGAAAAATGAGTTAAAATGACAGTTAAGGAGTAAAAATGCGGGTAAACAAAGTTACCCGAAAAATGAAAGTAAAGTTAGAAATATGACTAGAAAATTATTCTAGTTCATTGGATAAAGTTTGGTATTAAATGGACGTGTATAGATAGATAAGCTATTACCCAGTTAAAACAAATTAACTTTACAAACCGTAACTCCCTTTTATTTCTTCTTTCCTGCGCATCCTTTTCCTTCTTGTTCTCTGTCATTTCCCGTGGCTTCATGGTTGTGGAGGGGGGTTAGGGTTTCTCTCTCTCTCCTCTCTTTCTCACTCATCTAGCCACCAAAACACAAGTGCCATACATGAAAGTTTAAGTAGAGATCATGGTGAATCCATCCCACTACTTTGTTTAGGCTAAAAAGGCTTATGTGAAAAGCTCTCTTCTTCTCAAAATTCGGTTACTATTCATCCTAGTGAGAGAAGTGAATTTTTAGGTGGAACCAAGCTTGGGTTTTGTCCTCCAAGCCTTCTATAGGTGATTTGAGGTAAGAGATCATTATTCCAATGGTTTAAATGTCATGATTTAAGTTTTGAATATTATGAGCATATGTTATGGAATATTATTGAGTTGGAATATTGAGATTTATGATGTATTAGTGTTGTTAATGAAGTTATAGTATTAAATAAGCATGACTATGAGTTTGAATGTTGAGAAATTTTCTTGCATCTCCCTCCCTAGAATTCAGCCATGTAGTGATGGTAGGGGTGTGTGTGCAAAAATTTAATTGCTTGGTTTGTGGAGGATTATATGTATTTGGAAGTGTGAATTGAGTAATTAAATTGAAAGTATAAAAGATAATCCTTTGAAAAACCCTTCTCTTTGAATTCGGCTTATAAGGTTATGAGGGGATTGATTATGTTAAGAATTATTTTGGCGATGTGTTAGTTTCTAATGCATGGTTTTAGTATGATCTTGAAGTGAAAGGGTTTAAGAAATAATGAGAGACACCTTAGCTCCTTTGTATGTTTCACCGGCCTTCAATTGGGGAAAATAGGCTTTTGGATGCTAAGAGGAGTAATGAGTGTTTTAAAGGCCTTTTGGGACTATCCTAAGACTAAGCGAATATGTGGAATTTTGTGAGGATTTGTTGAACAAAGAACCACCCACTTATGACTTAATATGATTAAGTAAAAAGAAAATAAACAATAACGTATGTGTCTTGTATATTTACATGGCATTATATCATTTATTGAGTTTTTTGTTGAATTCCTCCTCTAGGTGTGCCTAGGGATTGTGAACGTTTGGATTCTTGTGGAGCAAGATAAGTAGCTTGTTCTTCAAGTAAGCAAATTGAAAAGCTCCAAGAGGTAAGCTCTATGTTTATGGGGTTCACTCCTACTTTGTGTTCCGCCATAGTGTACGGACTGTGGTCAGGTTGTATGATATATATGAGATATATGATATAGATGCATTCATATAGAGCTATATGATGATGTGATATGATATGGTTTAATGTGTTTACTTTAATATGTTTTGATGTTATTTCTGTATTGACTTTTGACTTGTTTATGCACGGATGTCTTCTTGGGTTTTGCCTGGGGACTAATGTGTACATTTCTGTTATATGTTACTCTATTTCCGTTGGGAACATGTGCACTGCTTTCCGCTTGGGGTCCTCCCTTGGGATTAATTGTGTACACCTCTGTTATGTGATGATCTTTGGCCATTGATCCTATGTACACTGATGTCTTCTTGGGGTTTCCCTGAGATTGACGATGTACGCCTCTGACATGTTCTGGTTCCGCTTGGGGTCATCCCTTGGGAACACGTGCGTTCATTTCCGCTTGGGGTCATCCCTTGGGAATAACGGCGCACGCCTCTGATATGATAATATGTTTTGTTTAGTTATGATATTTGTTACGTGCGTTGATTTCCGTGATATATATGATAAGATTTTGTTTAAATGATATTTGTTACGTGCGTTGATTTCCGCTTGGGGTCATCCCTTGGGAAGGACTGCGTACGTCTCTGATAAGATTTGTGTATATGCTTTGTTTAATTATGATATTTGATTATATGATATGTTATACGAGATATGTTCAGTATAATTGCTTATATGATGTTTTGTATATTATGTATCTGACTGTCATGCAGGAAGTGAGCCCAGGGTATGGAGAGTTCTCTATAAACCTGGAGCTTACTAGAGATTTGTCTCTAACCCCGTTTGGGGATATGATTTCAGGAACACAGTTAATTGAAAAGCCTTCATGGGACAAGGACACTAACCGTGGCTAGAGGTACTAGTATAAGGATATGGAGTTCTGGGTAGTCGGAGGCTACTATTTATTATAGATGTTATTTTTGGAGAACATGTACTGTTGTATAGTGTCCTATTCATTGGGTGATCATGATGTCTGATCCTTTATTTTGTATATGGCCTATATATGTTTTGTACATGTCTTTCGGTTGGATGCATGTACATTTGAGTATTCAGGCATGTTGATATGATGATGTAGTATTCAGTTTATGTTTATGTGTTGGATTGCATGCTGTTAGACATAGTGGCACGGAGCCAAGTTATGCATGCGCCCATGGATGGGTATATGATCCTATATGGATATCTGGTATGTTTGAAAGCATATACTGTATAAATTGTCTATCAGGGTACCTTGAGAATGAGATTTGCAAATCCCTAGTTGTCCGATTTACAGAGGTTACTCTGTCCGATTTTCGTCTCCGTCCAATAAGAATTAAATTAGAAGAAGTATGCAATGTGATGTGTCATGTGAATTAAGATAAAAAAAAAGTCAGCTCGTATTTTCGTAAGTTAAGTCTTCCGTTGGTTCTGTTTGTATCATATGTATGTTAATTGAACCGGCTCGAGACGGGGATGTTACATTTATGGTATCAGAGCAGTTGCTCTAGGGAGTTACATGATATATAGCATACGATATTTGAAGTTGGAAGTTCTTGAGTGTTTTCTTGGAGTGCTGTATAATGCATGTGTGATCACTGAGTGTGAGCGTAGCTAACTCATTCCTTAGTGTAATATATGCAGAGATATGGTTCCTCCAAGGAGGACTCGTAGGACATTTAATAATGATGATCCGTCACCGGATCTTGTTGTAGCAATTTTGCTGCACTACAACAGACTTGGACTGCAACTAGGCAGAAAGAGCTTGAATTAATAATGAAGCATTCAATTTGAATGTGATAAGGATGAGATTCCCTCTGTGTATTATTACGACCGTTGGGAATGTTAGTGAGGAATCATTCATATGGAAGGATGTGAAGTTTAAGTATGATGACAAGGAGTATTTTGCTGACTTTATTGTCTTGCATTTTGTCTCTGTGAATGTAATTTTGAAAATGGATTGGTTATCTAAGTACTGTGTAAGGATTGATTGTTGCAGCAAGACCATTTCTAATTCCTCTAACGACGAAGTGAGAGAGTTCCCGGATATGTCTATCCTTCGGGTTGCAAATGCCTTGAAGGAAGGAGATTCAGAGTTTATTCTGTTGGGAGGTCTGGTTGGCATCAATAAGGGGCCAATTTCTGATATCCCTATTGTCTTTGATTTTATGGAGGTCTTCCTATATGAAAATTTGAATTTTTCGCCGGAGAGGAAAATTGAATGTTCAATTGGCTAGTTGACTGGAGTGAGGCCTATGTCTCTAACTCCATACCGAATGTCACCTCTGGAATTTTTTGAATTAAAGAAGCAAGTGATGGCTTGTCCAGTAAAAATTTTATTAGACCAAGTGTATCTCCGTGGAGAGTTCCGGTGATCTTTGTTAAGAAGAAGGACGAGTCTATGAGATTATATACAGATTACCAGCAGTTGAACAAGGTTACCGTCAAGAATTAAGTATCCTTTGCCGCGTATAGATGATTTGTTGGATCAGTTGCGTGGTGCGACTGTATTTTTAAGATTGCTCTCTGGTCCGGGTATCATCAGATCCGGACAAAGCCGGATGATGTTCCAAAGGTAGATTTCAGGTTCTGATGTGGATACTATGAGTATCTGGTTATTCCTTTTGGGTTTACAAATGCAAAGGTCATTTTCATGAGTTATATGAATCGGATCTTTAAAGCCTATCTGAATCAGTTTGTGGTTTTTTTATTGATGACATACTAATATATCCAAAGAGGAAAGAAGAACATTCTGAGCATTTGAGAGTTGTTCTGCAGATTCTGAGAGAGCATCAGTTGTATGCTAAGCCATCCAAGTGTGATTTATAGCTTTCTGAGATACAATTTCTGGGCCATGTCATTTCATCTGAAGGAGTGGCAGTGGACCGAGTAAGATTGAAGCAGTGTTAGATTGGGAACATCCTAAAAGTATTACAGAGATCAGGAGTTTTCTTGGTTTGGCTGGATATAATAGGTGTTATATTGAGGGATTTTCACTGAGGGTACTACCTTTAACACGATAAACAGTAAAGGGAACCCATTTGTGTGGACCCAAGAATGTGAAGTGAGTTTTCAGGAATTAAAAAAAAAGAAGAAGTTAAGTAACACTCTGGTATTAATTTTGCCTGATCCTGTAGGTAAATTGAAATATATTTGTGATGTTTCTAAGTTTTGGATTAGGCTGTGTTGTGATGCAACAACGTCAGATGGTTGATTATGTTTATCGGCAGTTAAAACTGCATGAAGAGAATTATCCAACACATGATCTTGAGTGGGCGGCCGTAGTGTTCACATTGAAAATCTGGCGACACTTTCTATACGGTGCCGATCTTGTTGTCTACAGTGACCACAAGTTTAAAGTATCTGTTTGATCAGAAAGAGTTGAATATGAGGCAAAGCCGATGAGTTAAATTTCTGAAATATGATGATTTTGAATTGTAATATCACCCAGGTAAAGGCAATATGGTAACCGATGCCTTAAGCAAGAAGGCGGTCTGTATGGCTAATTTGATGATTTCAGAGTATGATTAGATTGAAAAGTCTAGAGATTTCAACGCTCCTGTCAGTTCAGAGGATAATCCGTATTTGTTGACTTGTATTGTAGTACTGAACTCGTTAATAGAGCGGATTAAAGAGGCTCAATTATTTCATGAAGAAGTTCGGTCTATAAAAGAAAAGGATTTTGTATTCACTGATAAGCTCGGTGTTAAGTATAATAAGATCGGATTATTGTTCCGAAATGTCAGATAGTGGATGAGGTGTTAACCGAGGCCCATATGGGTAAATACATTATCCATCCTATTGCTACCAAGATGTATAAGGCCATGAAACCAAATTTCTGGTGGTCGGGTATGAAGAAAAATATTGCTCAGTTTATGAATAAGTGTTTGATATGTTTTATATGTGCATTCATTCACATTCATATAAATATTATATGGTTTTTGCTGTTATAATGATGCACTGATGATGTATGTTATGAGAATCTTGACCAGTGATCTTGGTATATAGACTGCCTATGGCTTGACCCTGGGAGTTATTTTCATACTACAGTTTGTGTTGACTGCCTATGGCTTGACCCTGGGAGTCACACTAGACATGTGAGACGTGTCAGTTAGCTTATTCTTGGGGAGAACACTTGAATAGTTAACCACATTATGAGTTTTGATGCTATGTTTTGCATTTAGTATGTATCAAGAAGATTCCTTGTGTATTTCATAGAATGCAGTTTCTCTGGCCAGTAGAATTTGTAAATTTTATTATCTGTGTAAGGAGTGATATACAATTAGAAAGGAAAGGGTATTACCAGTAATAAGATTAATGTAATAAGTATATGGAAGTCCATTATATGCTAAACAAGTCATGTTTAGACAAAAAAATTATAAGTTTAGAAGTTTTACAATTTTGCAAGCAAAAGTGCACAGTTAGTTATTCACAATGCATTTCGTTAAAAATAGTGCTGAAACCCAACTATGAATTGTTAATATTGTTCCTTAGGGAATAAAAGTGAACTTAAAAGAGCTCACAGAAATAAAATAATGAATATAAAATTTGAGAATCAGAGGCTTTCTATATTACTGCAGCACTTGAATATTCTGAAATGGAAGTGGGACAGTTTTCTATAGATTTTGTAATAGCATTGTTGAGAACTCAGACTGGTTTTGATTCTATATGGTTGTGGTAGACAGATTGACTAAGTCTGCACATTTCATTCCAGTCAAGATGAGTTTCTCTACTGAGCAGTTAGCTCGATTATATGTAAAAGAGATTGTGAAACATAAACCCCTTGAATTTTATGAAGGGGATCAGGTGTTTATTAGTTTGTCTCGGACTACAGGGTGTTGGACGTGCT
>JAVKPL010008724.1:0-34898 GCA_032173675.1 Gastrolobium villosum | reverse complement strand
TTATTTATTGAATAGAATGTACAAAGTCTAATTAATATCTTTTAAGAAAATTCTTGAACCACTTAGCAGAGAGCTTTTGGTGTCTTTTTAAACCATTTTTGTAATCCACAAAGTGGATTCCAAACCGCACTGTGTAACCTGAAGCCCATTCAAAATTGTCCAGCAATGACCATGCAAAATATCCTTTTACATTTACACCATCCCTTATAAAGTCAACAAAATGAAAGAATTAAATTAAATATTAAAAAAAAGGAGTCATTTAACATATAAAAAATCACTTACCTAATTGCAGATTGTAGATAAAAAGAGATGACGAAAATAATAGTCAATTCTGAAAGTATCTATAAGGGCTTCTTGGAGAGATAGTGTTGGATCATTGAACTCATCAATACCTACAAATGAAGTGCAATGTGCAAAATACAAAATTTAATAAATATGCTAATTAATAGGTAGAAGAAAAATCACACCTAAACATGCAACTTTATACCAAAATTGTTCTATGTCTAGATCATAAATATGAGGTTTTGATAAATTTACCATTTTCAGTGATGTAAATCAAGGGGTTGTTGTACTTTTCTTTAGTGTAGAGCAAAAGTTCTCGAATTCCTTTAGGATAAACATATAACCAATTCGAAGCTGCCTGCATTATAAATAAAAGTTGTTTACGTAATCGAACAAATTAATATTAATGGTTAGCTACAATTTGATGTGGCCATATATACATACCCTTGGACCTATTGGATTTCCGTTGCGCTCAGCTGCCAATGCCATCACATCAACAAAAAGACATGCTATTATCAAATTCAATATATGAAATTTAAGAGAATTGACATATAAAGGAAGGAGCCCTTACTTGTAAGATTGACAAGAGAATCTGTAAGGTAATTGGGTCTGGCATTGCTTAGTTGAGGTGCATTGGCAGCATAGTTAGCAGTGTAATAGTTAAGTCCAAGAAAATCAAATGAACCATTGAGTAGCTTGGCTTCCTTTTTAGAGAACTTTGGCAATCGGCTTCCAACACGGGAACGCATACTTTGCGGATAGTTTCCTGTTGTTAGTGGTCCCATAAACCTGCAATCAATGTCATCATGAAAATTACCCGACTTAATGTTGGGCCTGAGGGCCTCGACCAGACACCTAACTTTTAAAGACATCAGGAGAAAGAAATATACTCAAAAGCCTTTTTTGGACCCATGATCGCTAAGAACCACAAGCCTTACTCCAATTTCCAATATAATTTGTATATTTCCATTAAGAGAAAAAATGTCTATCATTTTAAAGTACGTAAAGTTGTGTCATTTTAAATAAGAAAAAAAGATAAATCATGGAGGGGAGAGTGGACAAAAAAAAGGTGTGGATCTCACCTCTTTGTGAAAGTAAAATGACATAAACTGTGTAATTTAAAAAGACAAACAATTTTCCCTTCCATTAATAGAAAACAGGTTTTAGTTTACAGTATATCTATTTGCTTCTTCAGGCTCAAAAAAAAAAAAGTCTCATTGGGAAGATAGTTGTGCCATCCCCCACGTCAAAGATTATCCCAAAAAAGGAGGAAAGATCAATACGAACGCGGTATCTCCATTTATAAATTCATTTAGATTATTTTATTATAAATGTTGTTACACACTACTAAAAAGCATATAAAAAAAGGAAAATATTTTCTCACGTCATAGTAAAGTTATTTTCTCCTACTAGTAATCCTTCGATTTTCGTGTAATATTTGTTTTTGTTTTTTAATTTTTTAATAGATGTGAGTTCCACATATGATGGGTCCATAACATAAGATTTTTTCATACTACATGAAAAAATTGAAACCCATAAAAAAAACTAAAAAAAAAGCCTCGAAATGAAATTATTTAGAAAGAATGATACGAAGCCGTGAAAGAGGAAAAAACTGATGTTAATAATTTGGAGTTTCTAGCGAAAAATCCATTTATAAATTTATTTTATAAATTACGTTAAGTATGACCGGTCAATCGGTCATACACTCTTGATTAGTGTATGACCGGTCAGGTATAATGTGGTTTGTAAATATAACATTCCTTATAAAAATGATATTACTTCATTTTCTTCGATTAATGAATAAAAAAACAAACACTTTAAGAAACGATGCTCGGCAAAGAAGGATGATGCCGCGGAGGAAAAAAATGATAGTAATAATTTGAAGTTTCTTAATAAGAATAATATTGCTTCATATTCTCCGATTAATGTATAAAAAAACAAAGGCTATGTTTGATTGCAAAACAGTTTTTTAGTTTTCAGAATAAAAATTAAAAAACTCATTTGGTAAGATCTGTTTTATAAAAAAATATTTTGAAAATTATAACTGTTTTTTGTTTTTAAAATTAAATTTAGAGAACATGTGTTAGTTGTTTTTGTTTTCTGTTTTGGTTTTTAACATTCAAAAAGAAAAAAACATAGAAAACAATTATTTCCATAACTATTTTATAGAACAGTTTTAAGAACAAAAAATCCAGAACACAATCAAACAGACCCAAATACTTTAGGAAACAATGCTCTTTTTCACATACATATATATAACCGGACAACCGGTGGTGTTTAAGTTAATTAACATGTATGACTACACTAATTTGCCTCATGATATGATTGTATGCAAAATATAGATCTCTTATATACAATGCAATATTTACAAATAAGTTTCTTCAGAGACAGTGTTCTCATATTATGTGCATAATTAGTATAATCTATCTTTTTTTCTTTTTAAAAATATTAGAAGAAAAGTGTTATATAGTAGCTACTTAATCCGTCCTAATTAGTGATTCTAGTTAGTCTACGTTTATTTGGAGAATGATTAAGATTCCAATATGGAGCTAAACACATACCATCCAAACATGAAGTCAACTGCTCGCGCTGCAGCGTTTTGATCAAGTTCGTTATTTGAAAACGGCTCGAACCAGTGAGACACCAAGGTTATGCCTATTACACCCTTCTGAGATGCCTGCATAAAATGTTTTGCCAGTTACATAACAACCATACTTGGTGTTCCTTTAGACCTGGGGCGAACTTAGGATTTTTTATAATAGCAAGCGAAAATGAAATTTTAAAATTATAAGTATTATTAAAATTAATAGAAAACATTAAATTATTATAAATATTTTTGAGCCAAGAGGGTTAACTATAATGCTAATAGTCTATTATTTTATATATAAAGAAAAAAAATTAAAATTTAGGGAGGATGCTCCTAGACTCTTGTGAAGTATAATAAACTTTAAAGCTTCAAAATTCTCATCAAAGTTATTTAAACCTGGTACTCCTTCTTGTACAGTTGCACAGCTGCTGCATGAGCAAGAAGTTGGTAGTGTGAAACCAAGTAAGGCTCTTTCCCTGAATCACCACCAGTGCAGTTTAGATTCAGCCATTGAGAACATCGACCTGGTGCAAGCATCCCGGTTGCATATCCACCCATGCTGTAAGTCCATGGCTCATTCAAAGTAATCCAATGCTTCACCCTGTCTCCAAATTCCTTGAAACAAACCTCCGCATAATCTCGAAAATCATTTCTAAAATTTAATCATGAAACAATGTTAAATGGTGTTGTTACTGGATTACACATTTTGTTCTAATACCAGAATTAGCCTATAACCATGGTATTGAACTCTCCATAATCATGTCATTTTTTTAAAAAATAAATAAATTTTAACATAAGATAAGATGAACCGGTAAATTATCCATATTTCAAAATCTAAGGACTTTATTATGTGCATGATTTATTGAAAAGAATAAACATTCACTTTCATGGATGAAAAGTTGTGTTGACTTTAGTCATAAAAAAATAGATACGATGAATTTAATCTATCAATCAGTCAAACTTAAATCAAAATCATCAGTTTGTGCACAAATTATAAAATAATTTTTTTTTTCGATACCACCCCAATTATCTATTTGAGGAGAATAAATTTAGTGCACCCGGCCCACAAGGGATTGGATGGGGTGAAGGAGAGAGAGTGAAAGAGAAATTGAAGAGAGAGGAGAGAGAAAAGAAAAAAAAAAAAGAAAAATTCACGTGTCACTCCGTGAATGGAAGGACCATGAAGGGACGGGAGCGTATTAAAAATTTCCAATAAGTAGGCTCCCCTGAATTGTTGGAAGTATCACGGATTTTCCTGGACCCGCCTGATATGAATATCCTCACAAGTTTCAATTCTTTGAGCTGACTATGAAATTAATCCTGAGTGTGAGGTTATATGCCCCCTTCCCAGTGTTATTAATGGGGATCAAACCGAGATCTTTCCACCCACTATTTATCTCGCATGCACTAACTCTACTATCACCATTGGGTAAATTAATATCACTTTACATTATTAATGAAATAAATTATGTGAACTTTAAATTATCGAAGGACTACATTAGTTTCATTTTTTATTACTAAAAAACTAAATTGATCTAAATTTTTCAAGAACTAAATTGGTGGACAAAATTAATGTCAACATAATTTTTTAAGTATTCTAGTAAAAAAAAACTTATCGTCAACTCATAGTGTCATGCATCTAATTATAATAGCTACAATTTGGGTGAAAATTAAATTTAGTGGAACTTACACAATGCGAGGGCTTAAGAAGCCACCATACTCGTCTTCCAAAGTTTGGGGAAGATCCCAATGAAAAAGAGTCACAAATGGTTGTAAACCTGCTAAATTAATATTTAATTAATTATGATTTTTATCAATTGTTCGAGAAGATGATAAAACACAAACTTCAATAATAAAAATATGGAATTAATATTTCTCATGTGGTAGGAAAAAAAATATCCCCTCCACACATATAAAAGTGTACGAGACTCATGTGAAGAGAAGAAAAAAAAAAGAAGAAATTATGAGTCTCACACACTTTTATACGTAGAAGATAAAATTATCTCCTAAATATGTTAAACAGTAAACACTAATCCATGAAAATTTGAGTAAACTTAGTTTGGATTTTGACCGTTAGCCAACAGCTCGTTAATGAGATTGTTGTAATATTTGACTCCTTCTTGGTTTATACCTCCGCTAAGCTTTCCTTCTGTGGATAGTACGTATGAAAAAATTTAAAATGGTTAATGTCAAACATCTATATATTTTAAGTCAAGTTAATTAATAGATAGGAATTGGTCATTGATATTCAACTCACTTGGGAGTATTCTAGACCAAGAGATGGAGAATCTGTAAGCATCCACATTCATATCCTTCATGATCCCAACATCTTCCTGTGAAGTATCAATGCACAATATTTTATTGCACGGACAAACATATATAACTAGTGTTTTATAATTATCATGTTAAAGGAGAATTAAAATCTCATGTTGTAAAGATAAAAAGCATGTACACCCATGTGTTAGAAAAAATTATATGTAGAACCCATGTCAGCACGGAAATCGAAGGGTGTGTAGGAAAGTTATAATTCTCATATTGAATGAGAATTATAAAACCCATATAACTAAATACAAAAGAAACAATTGTTTGAGTATATATATTAAATTCTCTTTTTTCTTTATTTTTTATTATAGTTTACAGTATATACCATTTGCCGGTCAAATGTCTCTGGGACTAGTGGTGCATACTGTATATTTCTATGTTGATTTCCTGGCTACTATCATCTAAAATATATATATATATATATATATATATATATATATATATATATATATATATATATATATATATGAGAAAGTTACATTTACAAATTTTTTATTTACAAATTATATTATGTATTTCCAAAAATACAGTAGGTTACACTATATACTTTTAGAAGTATGTAGTGTAATTTACAAAAATTTATAAAATAAATTTGAAAACAAATATATAGATATATGGGCTATTTTTTCTACAGCGACTGCTGAGACATGCTGTTTGCACCTAAGATAACAAAGAGGACTCCATTACTTTATTTTACTTTAAAAAAAAAAAGTGAGGATACGCATGTATATACAACGGCTCCAGAAATAGTTTTTTCATTCGTATACATACATATTGTCCGTACCTTGTAGCGGTGATATTCATCTATTGCCACGTCTCCATTGCTTCTATCCTCTATCTTTTCTGCGTATTGCACATTTATTACTATTAGTAAGATTATATTTGTAAGGTTACTAGGGATGTGAAAAAAATAAAATAAAATGAAACGAACTTAACGGTGAATTAATATGTATTGAATTGTCTACCAAAGAAAAAATATATACTGAATTAAAAGAATTATATTTTTTAAAGCGATTTATTTAATTTACTCCATAACTGAACCATTTTTTCTAAAACTTGAATGGAATCACTTTATTAATTCGGTTCAATTCGTGCTAAAAATCAAATTAATCCAAGTTATATCCACTTCTAGAGTATGGAAAAATTAAAAGAAATAAATTAAATAGGAAATCATATCACATTTTTAAGATGATCGACCATTTTCACAAGATATACTAATAAAATTGTTGTCTCCGTGGTTGTCCAGAAAAAAAATAGTGCTTCTTTATGACGAGAAGGAGTTCATGATAAGGTTTTGTGGAAAATATAATGGCTTGTAATTTATGTATTTCATGTAATAAGACTTTGGGAAATAATAATCTTATGTTACATAAGATTGTTATCTTATGCATTAGACACAAATTAAACGTGGGACCCATTTTAAATTTTTATTCTCTTCCTTATTCTCTCTCCTCTCTCTTCCCTATGTGTGTGTAGGAGATAGCTCTTCTCCTATGCAAAATGAGAAAAGACAATCCCTAAGATTTTTTACTAAACTAATTTTGTAATAAATATTAACAATTTGACAAAGAGAAAAATGATGTTTTAAAAAAAATTAATGTTTGCATTATTATATTTTTATGAAAATATAATAATTTATATTTCTGGTTATCATATTCAATGGCGGACGCAAAATTTTTTTCAGTGGAAGGCTAAAAATTAAACATTTATTTATCTCTTCAAACATAATATATGGGAGGCCAAAATACGAATAATTAAATATTTGTGCATGTGTGAATTCTTTTTTTTAAGCTAGAAGCTACTTGTAAGAATAAGTTAGGCCAAACAGGTTTTGGGAAAAGTTCTTATAATGAAAAACTCTTTTTTTTATAATGAATAAAAATGCCGAAAGCTAAAAATTCCTAGGAGGAGATTTTTATTAAGCTCTTATCTATTTTTCTTGAATTATGCATTTTTTTTTTAAATTAAGAGTTATAAAATAGATAGAAAGATAACTTTCTTGAAATATGTCTTTTAAAATAACTTTTTAACTTTTTTTTTTAATTACCAAGCAGCTTTTAACTTTTTTTAAGCTTTTTTTTTTTAAATTTTAGCTTATAAGTAGTTTCTAACTTAAAAATAAGAGGATTCAAGCAATCTCTTAGTGTAATTTGTAAAAAAAATGTAGACAGATCTTTCTCCATAATTTAATACTAATTTCATATGCTAACTGTTACCATCAGATCTGCGCCAACAAACAAGCGCCACGTAGCTAATTTTTTTTGAACTGCACTATTTCTTATTATTTTTTGTTTTGTTCATTTCGTTAACTTTCGCTGAGGGAGAAAAAATGCATTCAGAGTTAGAGGAGTTTCAATAGATGTAAGACCTGAGAATATAAAGAAGCTCTATAAATTCTGCGTTGGAGCAAATTACTTCAGTTTAAGGGAGTGAAAAAATGAAAGTATCTTGCAGTATAATTATGTTAAAAAAGATTCTTAATTTAAAAAAAAAAATCTTCACATTTTGGGAGGCGGTCGCCAACCCTAACCCCTCATTTTCGGGGGCACTTGATCATATTATAAAGAGTAGATATTTGTAATACAATTCTAAAAGCAAATACAATAATTGAAATAAAATTGATGTATGAAATAACACTGAAGAGCATGATGCTATTTATTGTATTTTAAATGTTTAATTCGTAGCTACTTTCAAAGTTCAAAATGATGTTTTTTATGTTTATTTATTTTAAGAAAATAATAATAAGATTTGGAAGATTCCCGATAATAATTGTAGTTTGTCCTCGAAACTATAATATGCATATTTTCTACATTTGATTAAAAAATTCTATATTGCCGTAGAGCATTAGACAAGCTAAGATGAATTAAAAGCTTACTTTAGTGAATATATACAATCAATAACAAATAATATAATAAAAACAAAAAATGCAGAGCTGTCTCAATTTTTTATTAATAATTAATAGAATGCAAAGAAAAACAGGAAATCATGGCTTCTCTTGTTTTATTTGCTTGCATGTTAGAGAGAGAATGGGAAAGAGATACCTGGATATTTATGTGTGAAGGTATCCCATATACTTGCTCCTCTGCCATCTTCATTTGCCGCACCTTCGTACTGTATATACATATCATGAACACAACAAAATCATCTAATCAACTTGTTTTGGAATTTATCTCCAATTAGTGCTGTAGATCCACACAAAGGTGTTTTAAATTGAGATATTGATCCTCGAAGTGTAGAGTGTAGTTTCGAAAGTTAACTATAAGTGACAGTTACGAGTAAAAGAGATCAATTAAGTAAATTCTAATAAACAGATATATTTTGGATAAATTATATTTACAAATTTTTATAAAATATCCTATATATTTCCGAGAGTACACTCATTTGTAAACACTCTCGTGAATACATAGTGTATTTGTACTTTACGAGAGTTTGTAAAAATAACTCTCCCGTACATTTATATATCAAACTTTAAGTCATTGATTTTTTTATATTTTTTGGTTTCCCAAGATATCCTCCGGCCGATAGTCGAGGACTAATTCTTTCGAGGCCGGCGGAAGATCACATTAAGTAGTGAACTTATCCCAACAAAGTCTTTTCGGTGCATTGATATTTTTTTTTATTTTTTTTAATTAATGTTCATTAACACTGCATTTTAAAGGATTGAGAGTACTGATCAATATATTTTATATATTATACCTGGTACGCCGAGGATGCTGTCCCAAAAATGAAACCCGCGGGGAAACAGCTTCGATTCAGGGAAGAAACATCGAGAGTGGGTGCAACAGCTTCTGCAAAAGTAACCGATGGTAATGCGCTAATAAGAGCGAATACACCAAGAAATAAAAACGCGTTAAATGCCATATTATGTGATGAATGCACAACATTTGTGTGAAAATGTGGCCTTCTTTATAGAGGAAATTAACTTGGTAGCTAAAGCCAACAGATCAGCGTGGCGTGGAAGTTACTGGTAAAGACAGAGACAAAGACACCGCCCAATGTTCAAGATCATAATTTTCAAAGATTCTGCACCCTTTTGGCTTTTTATCCGTAACGGAGCAAAGTTTTTGTTTTGTTTTTTTTTAAATAAAAAAAAGACATTGTTTTTTTTCTCTTTGTATGAGGTGTCCGTATATTTTTAAAGGATAATATTCTCTCATGTTGTATAAGAGAAGTATTATCTCATTCTCAAACAATAGATAGGAGAGAGAAAAAAATTGAAGGTGAGAGAAAAAAATCTTGTGGGACCCATTTAAAAAAATATAAATATAAGAGATAATGATTTTTTTATGTCACATAAGAAAAGTAATTCCCATTTTTTAATATTCTTCATCAGGTAACATGAGTAGACGGCATTTCCTTATTCGCTACATAAAACCGTGACTTCCAGATTCTTTTCAATTTTTGTTATTATCAATCTACTATCATTTTAAATTATTGTTTGATCTCACTTTTCACTTGATAATTTCTAAAAAAAAGAAAAAAAAAACATTTTTAATATACTTACCAGAATATATAATTATATTAGAATAATAGTAAATTTATAGTAAAAATATTTGATAGTAAGAATATTCTACCTCTAAAGATGATTCTGATATAAATATTTAAGGGAACACTAAAGAACAAAACACTCAAAGGCACTCCACTCTAACAAGCATATATTCACAAAATAAAATCAATCACAAGAAAACTAGAAAAATTTCAAAATAAAAAAGCACCAATTTAAGAGCAAATACCATTAGGGTTTCAAACTTTGAGAGAACCGCGAGAACACGAAGACACCGTTGCGCTGGGGTTTCCAACTCCATTGACAATGTATTAGGCTATTAGCTGAGAGACAAAGAGCATAGATGGGGCCAAATTTTAACTTTAGAAGGGGCTAAATAATAATTGATTATATAAATATATATAATAATAACTTTTTTAAAAAAATTCAGTAGGCCCCGGGCCTCATCTAGTGACTACGTGGCTATACCACTGGTTATAAGAAAAGTGATTGTGTAGTGTTATAGAGATTCATTTTGCATGCCTTAGGTTTTTTTTTTTGCTTCAAAAAGCGCGGGTCCCACAAAATGTTGTGTGTGGGAAACTTTTTTGTGTCATATCAAATGATGAATGCAAACCCCGTACTTTTAAATAAGAAAAACTTTTTTTTTGATATAATTTGTAAAGAATTAAGCTTAAGTTGGTAGGTTAGACTATATTAATAATTTTATATATTTTTAACATGTTCCCTCACAAGATAATTCATTGGGCTTGAAATGTGGATGATACATCATGTTTTAACCTATATGCTGTCCTAAATTATTTCTTACACACACAAAAACATGTGAGATTTATGTTTTCTTTTTTCTTTTCACATAATCATACATAAATATCGCATAATTTTTATGCGCAGTAGGAGATAAAACATGATAAACATTAAATCATTTTCTCATTGTTCGTATGTTCATCCAACAGTTCAGATGTTTTTGATTATCAAAGTTTATGCTCACGAGGAGGCTTTCGAGACAAAAACTAAAATCTACTCCTATAAAAATATTTAAAACTTTGCGCCTTAATTATATGTCTTCCATGTGTACGGTTTAGAGCAATTATAAATACAATCAAAGATAAAAATAAAATAAAATGAAATATAGTTTATTTTGGTTCACTCTAATATAAAATCACATCAGCAAATCTGTCATTATAATTTTCTTACCGTATTTGTTTCAAGTTCTCAATTACAAGAGAATATAAATGGGTTAACAAAACCCTAAACTGCAATTAAGTATGTGCAAAAAAAATAAAAAAATTGAACAAAATTGTGAACTAATCTACTTTTTAAAAATCAATTCTTGAATTGAATTAATTTTGCAAAACGAGTTCATGAATAGAATTGATTTATGATCCGAGCTAGTTTTCAAAACAAATTTAAGAACCGAACTAATTTAAAAAAGCATGAACCAAATTGTTTTTTTTTCTTTTATTTATTATGTATCTATTTTCCTCTCTATTTTTCTTCCTTATTTATTTTGTTCCTTTTTTTATTTTTTTCTATTACTTTATTTCTTTAGTTTTTATTTTATTTTATGTACTTTTCTATCCTATTTTTATTTTCTTTATTTTATTTATTCAAATTTGTGATATTATTTCAATATTTCCATACTTTTCATTTGGTTTAGAATTAGTTCAAAAATCAATTTTATGGGTGTGCAATAAAATCATAAAAAAATCACAAAAAACACTACATTTAAAAAAATTAATTTTCAAAAATCAATTCTTGAACCGACTATTTTTAATAACTAGTTTTAAAACTAAAAATCAGTTGATGAATTCAACCTTTTTTTCCCTCTTTTTTATTTTTTCTCTCTATTTCTCTTTTCTTATTTATTTATTTATTGACTTATTTTTTATTTTTGTTATTTATTTGTTTTTTTCTTCATTTTTTTCTTATTTATTTTTATTTTCAACTATGTATTGTTTTTCTTTAATTTCCAATATAATTTATATATGTATTTTTTATTTTATTTTTATTTCTTTCTTTAATCTTTTTATAATTTTTATTTGAATTCAAAATTAATTTTAAAAATCAATTCAGAAATGATTTTGATCTGAAATGATCACTTCAGAGCTGAATTGAATTGAATTAAATCAATAAATCATTTCAATTCGCAGAACTGAATTATTTTTTCCAATTGAGTCCGGTTGAATGAATCATGCATACCCCTAACCGCAACAACTATTTATTTGACCCTGGGACGGAGACATGGGGAGGTTAGGGTGGGTGGCCGGCCCCCCTCCCCCCTCAAAAAAAAAAAATTAGTACAATTGAAGGCCAAACATAATATTGTTGTTACTGTTAAATGTGTTTTTTTTGGAAGTTCTGATTTGAAATCCAAGTTGAAATCTACCTCCACTTCACCTAATGTGTATGTGTTATGTGTAACTTTTTCTGCATTTTCTTTTTTATTTTCATATGCTATTATGTTTTGGTTAATGAAAGCTTTGGCCTTTTTGTCATCCTTTTGATCTCTTTTCATTTGCATGGTTGTGTTTCTCTTTGTGTAGTGATTTCATATAGAGAAAATGAGTTTGCTCTAACTTAAAAGATTCACTTTTTAAGGCAACTTAGTTGCAGTCTTTTATTTTATTTAAAAAAAAATATAGTTAAAAGTATTGTTTTAGTTAAGACATTTTTTTTAATTATTGCTTTAAATTATTTTTTATGTCTGTTGGACCGGTTAGGTAAGAAATTATCTAAATGAGTTCCTATGAGGTCGTAAAATAAATAATTATATTATACAAGATAAAAAAATTAATTTTCGCCCCCCTCCTCCAATTCTGGCTCCGCCATTGATTTGACCCAAAACCTAAATTATTAAATATAAATAAAATCAAGGCCTTAAACAATACAAGATCTCTACGAATGCGAAATGTTGGGGGCACCTTTGCAGAGGTAGCTCCCGAACTCCGTTAACTTTATTTACATTAGAGGGACATGAGTCTTCATCTACTAATAAAATAATAAAATAGGAGGTTCTATTTTTCTTATATTATTGGAGATAAATATCTTCTACTATAAACACATGATATGGTGAGACCCACCATCCATTAAAAAAGAAAGAAAATTAGTGGTACAATTTTTTATATGAGAGGAATATGAAATAGTTATCTCATATAAAATAAGAAAATAATTTCCTTAAAATCGGAGTCATTGTCAACCCCACGTTTTAAAATTTCAAACTTCTTACCCCAGTAGCATGAATAATGTCAACTAAAAATTAACTATCGAAATACATGAGAATACTTCCATCAGTTTTATCCAAATTTTATCATGGTAAGTAAAAATACAACTTAAAAGCTAAGAACATATAAATCAAATGACAAAATCAACTTTAAAACTTTTTTTAAATAGCGCATGATAGTGACATAAATTGGACTTAAACATACACACATCCCCTCAGTAATAATAAACAATCTTGACCGCTTCTAAGTCCCACATGTCTGTCTCAATCTTCAAGCCTAACTGATGACTTTGAATGTTCAATAACTGAGAAAAACTGGCAGACAAAATCACGCATACGTAATATACAGAAAACGTTGTTAATTATTCTATTAAATTAGTAAATGGTGCATCTTTCCTCAGGGTGGACCTATCAATTGCTTAGTCACAATTAAAAAACTTTTCATGTCTATTTTCTCTTCACCTACTTAGCCTATATTACTAATGAGTTATATCCATTGGGTATTGTTATAATAATTTAGATCAAAAGTAAACATCATTATTGGGTAAGGTTGGATGTCTTTGTTAATCCCAAAATTAAACAAGGTTGGATTGTCTTAATTGGCTACAAAATATACATTATATGTATGGGATCGAATATGACAATGCGCTTTTTTTTTTTTTGGAATAAAATTAGTGCAGTAGGGAGTAATTTTCTGAGTTCGCCCTAGCCAATAGTCAATAGCACATGGAGGAATATTTTCTATATAAACCACCAAATTCTTTTAGATCGCATTTCTATATATCAGATTTGATTTGTGACGTTGAGTATCAGAGCCATATCATGATTAGCATAGAATTTCTTTAAAATATGTCATTTTCATTGTAATTTGATATATCATAGCTCCTCTTTCTCACGTAACGTGGTATACTTTTTCTTTTCTTTTTTTAATAATTTTTTTACTAAGCTCATTTAGAGATATTAGAGAGATGTAATATAAAAACTATTTAAGGTTGGTCACTTATCAATTTGATATTCTAGGTGGATTAATTGTTTTATGATAGTATCATAGTCCCGGAATCACGTGATTAAAATTGTATTAGAAAAAACATAATATAAAAATAAATAATGATTATATTTACAAAAAATTTGTTTAGAAACTCAACTATGTATTTTGGATAGAGGTGTTAACGGGCCTAGCCGAGCCGAGTTTTGATCTTAACGGGCCAAGCCTGTATTTAAACGTGTCTGACTGGCCCTTAGCCTGTTACCTGTCACGAATATATTATTGGCCTGTGGCCTGGTTTATTTACAAAAAATAAAAGTATGTGTGAAGCCTGTCTTAGTCTGTTAGCATGTTAAAAAATAAAAATAAGATAACAGAATTTCACAAAAAATCAATTTTCAGATAGAAACCTTAGCTTCCAATTTGCAGCAATAATTTACCAGTTCTAAAAACCGGTTCGGTTCAAAGTCTACAATAAAAAAAAAAGTTAAAGTGAGAGAAGGAAGATAACAGGTTATATTATTTTAGCCTATTATAAAAAAAGTGCAAAAAAAAAAAAAATGACACAAACAAGCAGTGCACAGTGGAATGAATGAGTTTTTGTGAGTTTGTTTGTGTGAAGGAGGATGAATGATAATATAGAAGAGCACTAGTAATTCCATAAATATACATAAATTCAATATATATCCAAATAGCATAATATAGAACAAAATCATTCAAAAAGTCTGTTAAACCAATAAAATGTGCTGAAATAAATTAATGAGAGAGAGTTATTACAAGTAGTATTAAAAATATAAATAAATATTTATATATTAGGCTAGCCTGGGAGGCTCTAAGGCCGAGCTTTTAAATTAGAGCCTGAAGCCTTTTTATTAAACGAGCTTTTATACAAGTCAAAGTCTGGTTCTAACACTAGTTTTTATTAAACGAGCTTAGACCTTTACGAGCCGAGTCAAAGGCCTCTGACTTGTTTACCACCCCTAATTTTGGAGAACACACGCTAAGATGTTTGTATTCTTCAGTTTGTAAATAAATTTTTTACAAATATAACATAAAAATAATGGACCATCTGCTTGAAATTGAAAAGGCACATGGTTATTTATTCACGGAAGAGAATCCTCAACTGTTTTGAAACAATTGCATGCACATGGTTATTTATGTTTTTAAAATTGTGTTTAACATTAAAAAAAATTATAATAAAATATTTTTAAGCCTTTGGATCTCTCGTTGTTCTTTTATAATGCAGAGAAGAGAACCCTTGTCCTTTTGTCCATTCATTCAAGTATTGATGATATAATTTTTTTTGATTAATTTATTTACATAACAAGAGTAGTAAATATTATTACTAACCAACCATTAAACTACCATATTTGCACAGAACAAATCAACACAAAGTAGGGGAATCAAATCGGCCATATGCCAAGAGCCATCGATGGAGCCACAAAGCCAGCTAGCGACAGAGCTCTAGAGTAACTCTCTATCACAGCTTTCACGCTAGCTTTTGTTTAATCATAATTGTCGTTTTGTTTTTATATTTATCCTTTTCATTTTTCGTATCCTTTGATTTGTTTAGGAATTTGTTTGTATTATCTAGATTGGTATGTTTTTACTAATACTAGCATTTCGTAACTCATGGTATTTTGTGCTAATTCATTAAATTTGACAATTTTCTCTAAACCGTTTAGATAATTTGGCAAGAAGTCATTTTTAAAACTTAATCATATTTTTTTCTTAGGACTTGTAGACTGTTTTTAGAAAGAAAAAAAAAAATTTGATAGTTCACATGTCATTTTTAAAAATTAACGTAACAAACATTATTTTTTTTTCTCTAGCCGGGTCAGTTTCACCCAGTTGCGACCCAAAATTTGAAATCCGACGGTTTATCAGTTCCTCCCCTAAACAATTGGAAAAAGTGTTTGTCATTGTAAATGACGTAAAGTTATGTCATTTTAAGAAAGAGATAGACACAAAATAATATTTTTTTTATTTAAAACTTAAATTAAAAAAAAAAATCACCCACTTTGTCCGTGATTTACATTCTATGTATTTATCTCTCTTCTAAAATGACATAAAATTTAAAATGACAAACATCAAACCCTAGAAAAATTTGGTTTCAAAGTCTAAAAACCTTATCTCTTTATGATTTCTAGCCTTAATATTCACCAAAATAACCTTAAAAACATTTTTTTTATTTATCTAACCGTTAATCTTTAGATTTAGGCAGAATAAAAAAAAAGGACCGCATATTCCTCATACCATGTTATGAAACATTATAAAAGTATGCAGTTTTAAACCCTATAATAGGTTCTATGCTCTTTTTCATCCCGCTTCTCTCTATCCGTGGACTCCTTGTGAGTTTTCTTAAAGCCCACATCTTTAATGCTTCATCCCTTGAAAAATAATCACTAAGTAATGCTATAATTTTATTTAATTTATGCATATTTTATTGATGACTAAATATATATTTAATTTCCGTTTTTTAGTAAGTTTGGAACATTATAAAATAGGAAATTCATTAGGTATTTAATGAAATTGATTTTAAGTTTGTTTGGAATCATATATGAACTCAATCCATCCTTTATGAATTTGATAGGGATTTGGTAGAATTTATTTATAGATGAATAAACTCATCTATAATAAATTATGTCCAGTACTGTTATATTTGCATTTTTGTTTATAAAAGGGATTCTCGGTAGTTAAAAGAAAGAATTTTCCCTTTAAGGAGGTGTTTGGTACCCAATTTATTTTTGAATTTCTTGGAAAGCTTGATAGAGAGAATTAAAATGTCATTTTTGGTATCAATAATTGCAAATCTTTCCCCAGTAAAAAAGTTTGTCTGAATTTTATTGTTATGTGTAAATTCTTGTACGGTTGAAAGTTCATAGATTAGTTAGTGTAGTTTTTTGCCTTGAAAAGTAAAAAGTAACCAAAATAATATGGACCAAATTAACCGTATATTTTTATGTACTAATTTTGAATGAAAAAGTAAATGTGAGGTTATTTTTGTAAAATAATCTCAAATTTCTATTACTATTTCACAATCAATCAAACATCAACTCATCAACTTAATCAAATATTTTCGGGATAAACTTTGGTCAACCAAACACATTTTTATAACTTATCCGATAAAAAATATTTCTCATCAAATTCCGACAAAATTATTTTCTCAGTAATTCTTTTTTTCTTCTGTATCAAACGCCTCTTAATAGAATAATATAATTACTTTAAATTACATATGTTTTATAAAAATATCATTACATTATTTATTGGAACCAATATTACAAAGTCTAATATTTTTTGAGAATTTTCTTGAACCATTCTGCAGACAGTTTTTGATATCTTTTTAAGTCATTGTCATAATCCACAAAGTTTACTCCAAAACGAACTGTGTAGCCTTCAGCCCATTCAAAATTGTCCAATAATGACCACGCAAAGTATCCCCTTACATTTACTCCCTTCCTTTTATATAAACCAACAAAATAGAAAGTATTAATATTGCAAATTAAAACAAAGAAGGCTATATATGTAGAAATAAAAATAACCACTTACCTAATTGCTGATTGGAGATAGAAGAGATGATCATAATAATAGTCAATTCTGTAAATATCCACAAGGGCTTCATCCAATGATAGTGTTGGATCATTAAACTCATCTATACCTAAAAAATAAGTCAGTTAAGTGAAATATTCTACTACAAAATGATATATTTGTACTTGGCCATGACTCCCGATGCATCCAGATAAAGAGTTGTTCACATATCCAAATAATAAGTCACCATATGAAACATTGTTGTATTTACCATTTTCAGTAATGTAAATCAATGGATTGTTGTACTTTTTCTTGATGTAGAGCAACAGTTCTTGAAATCCTCTTGGATAAACATATAACCAATCCGAAGCAGCCTGCAAAATATAATTATAAATATAGGTTTCTTTTTTTTTTTAAAGATAGATTAAACTCAATGCGTATCTACAATTTGATGTGGCTACACTTGTACCTTTGGACCTATGGGTATCCCATTGCGCTCATCTTCCATCACAAAAAAAAAAAAAAAAAAAAAAAAAAAAAAAAATACCACTATCAAATTCAACATATATAATTCGAATAAATTAATAGAGAAAAGTTCACCAATGAACCTGTGGTTTGCTTCGTAATTATCTATGCTCCCGTGCTTTGTGAAAAAATAAAAAATCACAAGGACATATATGATGAAAAAACATACCATTTTACAAACCACAATGATGATAACAAAAAAATCACAGGTACATAAATGATTCTGGAATAAATCACAGCGTGGCATTGGTGAGCTTTTTCCAAAATTAATTGATGGATAAAGGTGTCCTTACATGTAAGGTTGACAAGAGAATCTGTGAGGTAACTGGGTATGATATTGCTTAAGGTAGGTGCATTGGCAGCATATTGAGCTGTGTAGTAGTTTAGTCCAAGAAAATCAAACGAACCATTGAGTAGGTGGGCTTGTTCTTTAGAGAACTTTGGCAATCGTTGTCCAACCAGGTATCGCATACTTTGTGGATAGTCTCCTGTTGTTAATGGTCCCATAAACCTGCAACCAATTTTATAAACAATGAAAAACTTTTTTGTGACCATGAGTTGTGACTTGTGACTATCACAATACTCAATTTGTTAGGAATTAAGTGTGAGGGATAAATTTAATCCTACATTGATTAAGAACGGACTAAGTATAGATCATCTAAATGAAAGGACTTAAAAACTCAATCTTTTAAGGTTGAGTTAATATGTTATGCTGTCATGTGTGACGTGACATATTATGCATGTGAAAAATTAATTTATGTCTCAAAATGGAAAATTTTTATAAAAATAGGGGGATCAAAATGAAATCAAAGAAAGAAAAAGCAGAACAAAAAGAATTGAGTTTCACAATAACAATATTAATAATTTATGATAGGGGAATGATCCGTTTATAAATTTTTTTTACAAATTACACTAAGTATGACCAGTCATACACTCTTTATTGAAGTATAACCAATCATACTTAGTGTAGTTTGTTAACAAAAATGTTGTAAATATAATGTTCCCTTTGTGATATCAGATAATCTTCAACCAATGAATGAAAAAAATAGGAATGCTTTGGTAAACAATGCTCCATTTAATTTTGCATATAACTTGGTGTTAAGATCATAATTTTATATAGGCCCAACATGCAATTAGCCACTAACCATCCAAACATGAAGTCAAGTGCTCGTCCCGCAGCTTTTTGATCGAATTTATTATCTGAAAACGGCACAAACCAGTGAGATATCAAGGTGATGCCTATCCAACCGCTTTGAGATGTGTTTTGGCTTTTAAGTAACAATTGTACCTGCAATATTTTTAGATCCTCCAAATTCATAATTAAATTATAATATACATTTTTGAACGTTATCAAAGTTCTCATCAAATTAATGTTATAATGGACCTGATACTTTGTTTTGTACACTTGGACAGCTGCTGCATGGGCAAGAAGTAGGTGGTGTGAAACTAAATAGGGCTCTGTCCCTGAATCACCGCCGGTGCAGTTTAGATTCATCCAATTGGAACACCGACCAGGTGGAAACAACCCTATTACATAGCCACCTGTGCTATAAGTTGATGGCTCATTTAAAGTAATCCAATGCTTCACCCTATCTCCAAATTCCTTGAAGCAAAGCTCCGCATAATCTCGAAAATCATTTCTAAAAGTAGTACATAATGAAAAATAAGTTACAAATTGTTATAGGTAAAAATTAAGGGGGTTGCATTCGTGAGAGGACAAGAGCCAAATTGTACCACTGCTACATATTTTGTGGGATTCATAATTTTTTTAAAGGGTTTTATAAGAGTTATGTTGTAGGAAAATTGATTATATAATGTTATGGAGATTCATTTTGTGTTCCTTAATTTTTATTTTTTATTTTAAAAAGTGTGGGCCCCACAAAATGTTGCGTGTGTAGGAAATTTTGTTGTGTCATGATAAAGGAAAAAAAAACGCTTAAAAAAAAAACAAAAAACAAAACTGAAGAGGCCCGAAAAACATATTTTGTGCATGCAGGAAAAACTTTTTCCATCATGTAACATTATGTTTACATTTCACAAAAATTAAAATTCAGTTTTTATTAAGGGTTTTTCGTTTTGACCTTTAACATGACAGAACAAAGTTTCCTACACACATAACATTTTACAGGGCTCACACTTTTTAAAACAAAAAATAAAAATAAAAATTAAAGCACGCAAAATGAATCCCTATAACATTACATAATCACTCTTCCTACAACGTAACTTTTATAAAACCCTTTTATTAAAGGCAAGTTTATATATATATATATATATATATATATATATATATATATATATATATATATATATATATATGGATCAGGATCATTTTACACTAGTGTAAGTTACACTCTCAATCTTATCTATTGATTCCATTTATATCTAACGGCTAAATTTTTTTAATAATGTGAGCCATTGGATACAAGTAGATTAATGGTTAAGATTGAGTGTAAGACTACTAACTCTTACACCGGTGTAAGAATACCCTGCCCATATATATATATATGACAGGTTATTTTTATATCGGTGTAAGAATAAGAGATTTTAAATTAAATCGTGGTCATTGATTTACTTGCATCTAAATGTTTAAATATCTAATAAATTGAAACTGTTAGATATAAATAAGATCAACAACCAAGATTAAGAGTGTAACTTTCATCTGTATAAAATGATGTTAACCGATATATGTATATAAATATGGGGTTGTAAGTTTACCAATATATATATATATATATATATATATATATATATATATAGGGCACGATATTCTTACACCGGTGTAAGAATTAGAAGTCTTACACTTAATCTTTACTATTGATCCACTTGTATCCAATGGCTTACATTACTAAAAAATTTGAGCTCTTAGATATAAGTGGGGTCAGCGAATAAGATTGACAGTGTAACTTACACTGGTATAAAATGATCATGACCCTATATATATATATGTAGGATCATTTGACACTAGTGTCAAATTTGAAATTTGACACCTCATCTGAGAGCCGTTAGATAAAAAAAGATCAATGGCGTTACATGCTTACAAATTAGAACCGTTAATCTTTTTTTATCTAACGGTGTTCAGATGAGGTAAATTTGACACCTCCTTTGACACCAGTGTCAAATTTCAAATTTGACACCTCATCTAATAGCTGTTAGATCAAGATAGATCAATAGTGCCACATGCATGAGGTTTTACATAAGAGTCAACTTCTATCTAATGAAAAGAAGAGTATAAGAAGTAGCACACAAAAAATTAATAACTATCACCCTTAAGTCATTTATTGAAATAGTTTGTCGAATGTGCATGATTACGAAAGCTTAATTAGCCTCTTATCATTCATGTGTAGGTAGGTTCAAACTACAGTCTTTTATTAGATTAAGAAAATAAGTCTCGTCTTTTGTTAATCTTCTTTTTAAATAACAATTTCCATTTTAGTAATTAATAATCTCAATGAATATAATTATATGGTTTTCAGGGGGAAATTAAATTGTCACTTACACTATGTGAGGGCTTAAGAAGCCTCCATATTCATCTTCCAAGGCTTGGGGAAGATCCCAATGAAAAAGGGTCACAAATAGTTGCAGACCTGAAAAATTAATATTTATTCAATTATGATTGTTATAACTGCTTGAGAAATGCTAAAATGCAAACTTTAATTGAAAGTCGAGTTAAAAAAAGTTTGAATTGTACCATTAGCCACTAGCTCGTTGATGAGGTTGTTATAATATTTGATTCTGTACTGATAGTGTACATAGATGTCTCCCATGAAGGGTGAAGTATGTTGATATAGGGGTGTCCATAGTAGCAATGGTAGAGACCAAGGCACTAGTAGAGCTTCCCATGTATGTGCTCAAGGGGGGTGTGTGTGGAAGTGGCTAAGGTGGCTCTCCATGGTCACAGCTGTAGAGGCTGAGTGGAGAAGAAGAGGTCCCTCCCTCAATGTGAGGGGGGGTATTTAGAGCAAGAGCTCTAGTCAACCTAGCCAGCCTAGCCTTTTCAGGCTAGGCATGCTGAACCCCTGCCTTTGTGCAGGGGCAGCTGGTGTGCATGGGGAAGAGGGGGCATCCTATGATGCCTTCTAGAAGAGGGCTCTTTGGGCTGGGCCTAACAATTGGGCCCCTGTGGGTGGGCTATCCAGAACAGGAGCCCCCCAGCTTGGTAGCTTTGCGAAGCAAGGGTGCCAAGATGTATGGCAGCTTAAGCTGGTTGCTTGTAGTGTGCAGTGTTCTAAGAAGGATATAATGTAACCGATCGTTAATACGCCGGCCTTCATGTCTTGTCTATTTGTTGTCACCGAGTATGAATTGTCTAGTAGGCGATGCTTAAGTGCTTCAAGAGAATCTTGTGTTATGACTTGCAATTGTGTTGAACTTTGTTGTACTAAAAGATGCTCCTTGTTATTGATGAAAGTCTTCAAATGTTGTTGAAGTAGTATATAATTAAATTGTAAGAGTAAGCTGGCGAGCTCATGTTGAATCAAATAACCTGAAGATGTTGACAACTGGAATAAGAATGTCTTGACCGTCTGATAATAATCAAATAATGTTGTAGATGAAAGCTTGAAGATCTCAATGATAAATATATATGCTCCGTTCTTCAGAAATAAATCTTGTTGGTGTAGTAGATGAAAGCCTCTGGAGAAAATGATATGTTCCAAGAGAGAGAGGTAATGAAGATTCTCATCAGTAATAAAACTCGTTGGTGATATGCATATATGATAAATAACGCCCATGCGGAACCAAGCAGCCTGGAGATTTTAGCAGCTGAGATAAAGACGTCTTGACCGTATAACGTTGCAGATGGAGGCTTCTGGTGAAGATAATTTTTCAAGAGAGAGATGTGATGAAGATCCTGATGATAAATATATATGTTCCTTTCTTCAGAAATAAAACTCACTGGTGACGAATAATGT
The DNA here is from genome assembly GCA_032173675.1 of Gastrolobium villosum. NCBI lineage: Eukaryota > Viridiplantae > Streptophyta > Magnoliopsida > Fabales > Fabaceae > Gastrolobium > Gastrolobium villosum. Next base: position 12,035 of record JAVKPL010008724.1, on the reverse strand, counting down.
AGTAGACGAAAGCTTCACGAGAAGAGAATGTGTTCGCAGAGAGAAAGAGATTGAGAGTCTTCATAGATAATAAATATGTATATTCATTTCTTTAACGACAAAGCACGGTGATAAATAATGCCCAGTGACTTGGGTCTTTGATGTCTGGTTGCTCCAATTTAAATCCTGCAACAACTAGTATAGCAGTGTATGACGATAAAAATTTGCCTAGATGAGACGTTGGCCAGACGCCGGCCATCAAGGACTTTTGCCGAGGGATAGCTCCTCTCGGACTTTATTTACCGAGGGTGAGAACCATCTCGGCTTTCATAGTGTACCGGGGGTGAGAACCTTCCCGGCCTTCATAATCACCGGGGGTGAGAACCGTCCCGGTCTTCATAATTATCGGGGGTAAGAACCGTCCCGACCTTCATGGTATACCGGGGGTGAGAACCGTCCCGACCTTCATAATTACCGGGGGTGAGAACCGTCCCGGTCTTCATAATTAACAGGGGTGAGAACCGTCCCGACCTTCATGGTATACCGGGGGTGAGAACCGTCCCGACCTTCATAATTACCGGGGATGAGAACCGTCCCGGTTTTCATAATTACCGGGGGTGAGAACCGTCCCGGCCTTCGTAGATTGTTTAAGCAATTCATATGGAATTTACAATCATGTGAAATTTATAATCATATGAAATTTATAAATATGCGGTAGAAGAGAAACACATATATGCTTGTGAAGAGATGTTGTTGACTCGTGTTTAAAAATAAAACCTGATAGTGAGTCTCGTTGGACATTTTGACACTTTGATAAATGTTGATCTTCTTGTTATGGAGGTTTTGCTGAGGTTGACGTGTGCACCTTGGCATGTAGAGGATGGTAGCTTTATCAATACCAATTTTAATTGGATAATGTTTCACTTGACTTCCTGATCCAAAAAGTGGGTTCCTAGCACGTTGAATAAAAAGAAAGCCCACGTTGAACAAAAAGTGACTTCCTGATTCAAATTAAGCTTCACGTGGCTGCACTTGATAATAATGCCTTTGGATGATTTCAAAAACAATAAGTTATGGTGGTGGACCCCACAACAAAAATGAATAGGTGTAGGCATAAATTTTGGTTGAAACAATCACATTCAGCTTCTTTTAATCCATTAGCGGGTCCCACACTAGGGGCTTGTAATAAGAATAGTCTTTGAGAGTTGAGATTTGCACAGATGTGTCCCGCGACCGCTTACAGATTCTGATTCCTTGTAGAGTTGTTGTGGCGGGTGCTATTTGACATATTGGGCGGTGGATCATTCCGGATCGAGTCCTTCTTGGGCGGTGGGTGTAGGTGACCCCCTTGTAGTGTGAGGGTAGAAACTTTGCAAGTGGACTTTGTGTCCGTTAATTATTAGGCAGCTCATATGAATTTATAATCAAATGAGAGATATAGAATAAACAAAAAGAACCATGTATAATACGACATGTTATAGCTGAAAATGAAACCTGACATGTGACTGTCGTTGGGCACTTAGCATGCAAGTGTTGATTGGATAACTTGTAATATGTTGAAGAATATTGATCTTTGTGTTAAAAGAACCGAGGAGAGACTTCCTCTCTATTGGCGGGATGAAACTCTAATCTTCCTGTTGGGCGTGATGAAATTTTGGCCTCCCTGTTGAACGTGATGAACATCCTGGCATGTTTAATTAGTTACCGGGGATGAGAGCCCTCCCGGCCTTCATAATTAATTATCGGGGGTGAGAACCATCCCGACCTTCAGAAATAATTACCGGGCGTGAGAACCATCCCGGCCATAACAAAATTATTACCGGGCGTGAGATCCGTCCCGGCCTTCGTAAATAAATACCGGGCGTGAAAACCATCCCGGCCTTCAAAAATAATTACCGGGCGTGAGAACCGTCCCGACCTTAGAAAATAAATACCGGCGTGAGAGCCATCCCGACCTCAGAAAATAAATACCGGCGTGAGAGCCATCCCGACTTTGAGTCCGCCAAAAAGGGAGCATATGCTTCTCGTGCACGCCACTCAGCGTATTATTTATTTCACTTTGAAAACCTGCAACTATTCTGAGCAAGTAATGGTTACCGTGGTGCTATCTCTGATTGTAGGTTGCAAATTTTGCTTGCTTGGTCTTGTCCGAGGGTCAATAAATTCAAGTGGAAAAATATATTATATTCTTCCATTTTAAAAAAGCTTGCAACCAAACTCCATCCCACGAAAGGTAACTAATTGAGAACTCCACGTGGGACCCATGTTGGTTGAATGTTGCTTATCAAAGTTGCTTGGACTTTGAATTGTATATGCACAGGTTTCAAGGCTAGAAATTCACGTGATGGGTATATTGAAATATTGGCTTCATTAAAGCTTAATTGCTCTAGACTTCCTTGTAGGTTGTAGCTATTGTTGATGTGATAACACAAAAGAATAAATGAAAGTTCATTGTACTTCCACAAAGGGCCCACCACCGAATGAATAGAGATGATCTCAGAGTAATTCATCAGATACTGAAAAGTAGGACTCTAGTGACCCTGTCACGTGCATTGAAACTTTAAAAATGTTTCAAGGTACTTGTTGGGCGGTGTTTTGGCGTTCTGATTTGGATTGCTTCCTCCGATCCTGCTTTGATTTGGCCTGGGACTTGTTCGTCTTGGACACTGACTAGATGTGGTTCTTCTGAGTAAAACAGGTATCCTTCTGCTAACCCACCGTGAGACAGCTCATCTGCTGGAAAATTAACTCTGCTTTGAATGATTGAGCGACCGGTAGGAAAACTTGCAGTGCTCACCGACCAACAAGTTGAAGGCGGGAAGATGGTTTGTGCTCCTTCCATCTGGATGAATATTTGTTGCCAGCAAGCTAGTTCGACTGACCTTGAGGAGGAATAGGCGAACATGCAGGTGTGAGAAGGTTGACCATGATGTGTAGGGAACATTAGGCGGTTGTCTTGGTCGGCAGGGAATTAGAGACGAGTCACAAATGAGAAACCAATCGGCCAAGGCGGTCAGCTTTGTCAATGACCGGCGGGAGGATGATCGGCAAAGACGGTTGTCCTAAAGTAGTTGATGGTCGATCATGGCGGGCAAGCGGTTCGTCCGCCCATGGGCTTGGACTGATTGAAGATGCCATCTAGGTGGGGGTGTTACACGGTGAACTTTTAAGACAGCTCATTGGAGATCGTTGAAGTGTTGTGAACGCCCAGCAAGACACGTGAATGCCCAAGAGTGTGGTGAACGCCCAGCAAGACACGTGAACCCCAGCGAGACACGTGAACGCCAAAGGATATATGAACGCCAGTGAGTATGTGAACGCCAAATGATATGTGAACTCCAGTGAGTGTGTGAACGCTAAATTTGTAGTTCCGTTCTGGTTGTTGGATGTGCGGGTTGTGGATGTTGGAAGCAGCTGACCAGATTGATGTGGTGGATAGTTCAGGGGAGACCGGCAAACAACGGGGCTCTTTCTTGGGGTGGGCGACCGCCAATGGCGCTCGACAACAGGGGCGACTTCAGCGATACGTGGTTGGGCGGCGGCTCTGGAGTCGGTAGAGGAGTGCAAATCTACTTGAGGGAGGATCATCCTCTTGGCGGCTGAAGGCTGTCAGTGGCTATCACCTTGGGGCGGTTGTCGTCTCCTTGGGCGGTTGGTATCTTTTGGGTGTTTGGTTATTTTCTTGGGCGATTGTAATCTCCTTGGGCGATGGCAGTCTCCTTGGGCGATTGCTATTCTTTTGGGCGGTCACCATCTTCTTGGTAGTGACAGCTAGTTGAGTCTCTTTGGATAGTTGTGCCTTAGTAGGGCGTGGGAGGCCGGCAAGTCAGTATAGTTTGGTGAGCTGCTTACTGGTCGGTGGGTTCCAAGGGAGGTTGGGCGACAGGTGAGCGAGGCTTCTGGCCGGTGGGTTGTTTCCTTAGGTGGTTGGCACCTGTGGTCTCTGTAGTTGGGCGATTGGCTTTTTGGTGGCTGATGGCTAGCGGTGGCTATCTCCTTGGGTGGTTGGTATTTTTTGGGCGTTTGGTTATTTTCTTTTGGGCGATTGGCTCGTTCTGGTATGCTGGGCGGTTGCGCATCAGAGAATTGAAAGGGAAATTCACGGGCTAATGGCGTTCGGTCTATTCTTTCTTTGAACGTTTATTGGTGATGATCTTTTCAGTCCAAAGATGTCCTCAGCCTGCATTCTAAAGCAACCAAAGCATCTATTCTGTTTCGAAAGCATAATATATATATATATATTATGTTTCGAAAACAACGAAAGTAAAATTGCAGGTAAAATATTTCGAAAGCATATGTTTTTAGAGTCCAGGTGCATGCCGAGTTTTTCATTATATATAACGAAGGCACAAGTTGATATATATATAAAAAATAATCAAACAAAGGTGAAACTTATCGGTTCATCCGTATTGTGCATTGCAAATGTTTTCAAGACTCACACGGATTTCGAGGCTTGAGTTAGCTTTGTTCACTTTTGCACGTTATGTATCACGTGATGTACACCTTTGCTTGCACGGATTTTGAGGCTTGAGTTAGCTTTGTGCACTTTGGCACGTTATGTATAACGTGATGTACACCTTTGCTCGGTACTTTGAATTAAGAGTTATTCACTGCACCAAATATTGTGATAGCCGAGATATGTATGAGTTGGAAAAATCTTACCATACGTTGATGCATGTGATGGGCCCGCCAGGAAAGTCCATATGCTCAGGTTCCTAATAATCTGTTGAGAGCCAGCGGGTTTGGGTCTTGTGGAACTCTTCGACCATGAGCGTGGGTTTGATGAAAATGTTCCTTCTGAACTCTGAACTGTTTCCTTTAGTCTGTGGTCTTGCCGGTCATGGTGATTTGGGCGGTGTGGAGATCGTGTTGATGTCCAGCACAAGGTTGAAGATCAGACCGGCATGATGTGCTGAGAGGGGATTGTCATAATGTTCCGATCCAAGAGGTGGGCCATATGATGTTTGTGAGAGGCGATTGATATGTTGTTCGATCAATGATGAGTTGGTAGGTTGCCATTTTTTTTTTTTTTTTTTTTTGTCAGTGGGGCTATTTTCGGGTGACCAGCGGTGGTTCTCTGGCGATCTGACTTCTGACCGATGTGGGTTCCGATATGAAGGGTGACCCCCATGGTGTTCCCGGATGATCAACGGCGGGTTCTGATCTGAGGGGCGGCTGCCACGGTGCTTATGGTGGACCGGCGGTGGGTTTTTCTATTGGGCGGGCATGGTTCCGCTGTGGCGGGTGTGGTCCTCCTGACCCTTTGGTTATAGTTGGGCGATTGGCTTTTATTGAGCGGTTCCTTTTCTTTGGGTTCTGATCTGAGGGGCGGCTGTGACGCTCTCTTGTCATTGGTTGTGGTAGAGTCATGAAAGTTGCATGCGCCGGCTTGGAGTTGAGCTCTGGTGTTTGGTATTTTGATCTTTCTGGTTCTTCGTTCTGTAGATCTGGGTTTTCCTTCTTCTTTTGGAGAAGAGTCTAGGTCTGAACCTTTGTGGGTTGTTAAACTGGAAAAAAGGGAGTTCATAGCTTTCTTTGAACTTCCGGTAAAGAAATGGGAATTGGAGTTTGCCTTTTCCCACAGACGGCGCCAATGTACTGATAGTGTACATAGATGTCTCCCATGAAGGGTGAAGTATGTTGATATAGGGGTGTCCATAGTAGCAATGGTAGAGACCAAGGCACTAGTAGAGCTTCCCATGTATGTGCTCAAGGGGGGTGTGTGTGGAAGTGGCTAAGGTGGCTCTCCATGGTCACAGCTGTAGAGGCTGAGTGGAGAAGAAGAGGTCCCTCCCTCAATGTGAGGGGGGGTATTTAGAGCAAGAGCTCTAGTCAACCTAGCCAGCCTAGCCTTTTCAGGCTAGGCATGCTGAACCCCTGCCTTTGTGCAGGGGCAGCTGGTGTGCATGGGGAAGAGGGGGCATCCTATGATGCCTTCTAGAAGAGGGCTCTTTGGGCTGGGCCTAACAATTGGGCCCCTGTGGGTGGGCTATCCAGAACAGATTCCTTCTTGGTTTATACCTCCACTTAACCTACCTTCTTTATAAATAATAATAATAATAACTTCAACGGTTAACTTGAAACATATATGTATAATTGATCAAGTAAAGGATAGGAATTGATCAACATCCAACTTACTTGGTAGTATTCTAGACCAAGAAATGGAGAATCTGTATGCATCCAAATTCATATACTTCATGATCCCAATATCTTCCTGTGATATATATGAAAAACAGCATATCATTTCATTGTGAAGAAAAACAAATGAAATTCAAAACAAATTAGTGTAGGAAGTGGATGTTAGAGAATAATATAAACCATTAAAAATGCTCTCATCCAATATTTTAAGGTTTTAGGTTGAAGTGGTTCATTACATGATATCAGAGCTTCAGTGACCACAAAGTCACGAATTCGATGCTCACCACCCCCCATTTGTGGAATTAATAAATAAGCATAAGGTAAACTAAAATGAAATTTTTTTTGGTCTATACAATATCTACGCTTCAAGTTCAAGGGGCTATTGTGTGAGGGTGTATGTTAGAAAATAAAATAAACCATTAAAAAGATCTTCACCCAACACCTTAAAGTATTGGGTTGAAGTGGTTCATCCCGTCGATTTATTGAATTTTCATTTTCATTAACTATAATCCTGGCTCCTCTAATGCACCTATTAACATATGTTATACTTGTCAGTCGTGTCTCACCGTGGGACTAATCCAGAAAACCCTGTAGCTTAATTTTTTTTTTTTGGTAAAAGAGCTTAATTAATAATTAGTCAAAAGGGTGAAATTGTTCGAATTCTTTTATACAATAACTTTCTCGTGAATTGAAATTAAATGCATCTTAATTCTTAACATTGGCTTTATGCATTTAGAAAAATTAATTCCTATACATAAATTCTAACCCAATGTTAAAATCTAATTAGTCAAAACATAACTATTTAACTAATTATGGCCTTTGTTGGATTAAATTGTTTGAATTCAATTCAATTAATTCTCTGCTATCAATTGATTTTGTACTGTTGCCATTACTATGTTCTCTTAAAGGGGACGTATATCTTTATATGGGTATTACCGCTAACAAAGGTAGAAACCAAGCTATATGACCATGGTAGTTAAAATTCCCATTTAAATTTACGATTATATAATTTTACGATTTTTTTTTATAATCAAAACGATTTCATCAAAATTCCAAACACTATTACGTTTTTACGATTTTTTTTACATTAAGATTTTACGTTTTACGATTTTTGATCTCCTTCCGATTTTAGGTAGAATCCCGATTTTAACTACCATGTATATGACGATATCTCAAGTATGAAGTCCAACTCTGTAAGAAGGGGGGGTGTTGAGGCAAGGGCTTGAGAAATTGGTAGGGTAACAACACATAAGATGGATCCCCTTGCCTGGTGATGGAGGGATATTTATAGGGGGAGAAGATGCCCTGCTCACATGGGGGCGAACCAGGTCAAGTACTCTCCTTGGGGAGTGTCATGGGCGCCAGACATTGTTGCAGCGACAATAACGTAGTTCATGTTGTGCTGGTGGCAGTCACTGCTATTGTAGCTGTTGAGAAGAAGCTCCTATTGAGGGAGTCTAGGGAGGCCGCCACCTAAGGGAAGTAGTATCCCAACATAAGATATTTTGATGTCTCACCCTAAGGACACTGTCTTGTGGGAACATAAAGGAGGGAGTGTTAGGAGCCCGCCACCTAAGGGAAGTAGTATCCCAACATAAGATATTTTGATGTCTCACCCTAAGGACACTGTCTTGTGGGAACATAAAGGAGGGAGTGTTAGGAGCTCTTGATTTGTTGGACTGACGTAGATGAGAGGAATGGATTTGGGCCTGCCTTAATGAACCAACCTGGCGATTCAAAATAGATTCATACATTGTAGCCTTAATGAACCAACCTATTAGGGGCCATTCAGAATAGATTTATACCTTGTATCGATGATATTCATCAATAGGGACATCTGCATTGCTTCTATCCTTTATTTTATCTGCATATGTCAATTCACTATTGAATAAATATAAGTTATGCATGTACACAATTCATTATTCTACAAATAACTATTAAATTTGGATAAGTATGAAGTTAATAACTTGCAGGATATAATTATGAAAATTTTGTTAGTTCTATATGTATAATTATGACTTAGCATTTGCTCATTCTATTAAGTATGACTGAGTGGAGTTACCGGGGTATTTATGGGTGAAGGTATCCCAAATACTTGCTCCTCTACCACCTTCCTTTGCTGCACCTTCGTACTAGATTTGTATATAATCAACACAAGAAATTCATGTAATAAACTTAATTACATATAGATAGAAAAATAATCAACTTGTGCTGTAGAAAGATGTTTCAAATTGTGACAGCATGAATTAAAATTTCAAACCCAATTAGTTTCACACTTAGGGAAAAAATTTAAAAATTAAAATGAAGAGTAATAATGTGTACTTGGTATGCGGAGGATGCTGTTCCAAAGATGAAGCCTGTTGGAAAATTGCTCCGATTTAGCGAAGCAACGTCGAGAATGGGAGCAATAGCATATGTGAAACTCACCAATGACACCATGGTGATGGTACAAAGAGTAAAGAGCCCCAGAAGATAAAAGGCGTTGAATGCCATTTCATGTGATGATTTCGATTAATTGATGGCATGCATAACATTTGTCTCAGCGTGGGGCCTCTTTATCTAAGAAATTTTGCTAAATAAGACAACGGATCTTCGGTTTGGTAACTTAATTATGAAGACACAACCAAATCTTCAAAACCGTCATTTTCAGATATGGTTCAGCTCCCTTTTGCCCTTTTTTTCTGCTCAATCTCATCGCGTGAAATAGATATATATATATTTTTTGACAGTTTTGGTAATAAATTAAATTTTAATTTAAGAGTATTTGGTTTCATTAGGAGAGTTTTAATCTTGTAAACTAAGAATGAGTAATTAGCATGTATTAAAGAGTATGGCAGGATGCTTACCAAAAAAAAAAAGAGTATGGCAGGATCAGGATGCTCAATATTAAGGAATTAATTTAATGTGAAAACCAAGTTATGTTACTATTAAGTGACTACCAATTAATCTCACCGTTAGATCGATTATGTTGATCCAACGGTTATATTTATTTTCATCTTTGTATGGTCATGATTTTCCAAATTTAATATTTTATATTTATTTCCACCTTTGTATGGTTATGATTTCTCATATTTAATGCTTTCACTTTAAATATGGGAAATCATAACCTTACAAAGATGAAAATAAATATAACCGTTGGATCAACATAATCGATCTAATGGTGAGATTAATTGGTAGTCACTTGATAGTAACATAACTTGGTTGTCACAATATCCTTCCCCTAATTTAATTTATAAATATAATTATTTATTCCAAAAATTATAAAAAAAAGAGTAAATATCATTTTGGGTCCTCAACAAAAAATACGGTCTCCACTTTGGTCCTTATAAAAAAAAAAACGTAGTCACATAGTCCTTATGAAATTCAGAGTGGATCCATTTTAATCCTTTTGAGGGACTTGTTTTTTTTGAATTTATGAGGGATTACGATTTCTACTAAATGGGTCCACTTTGAATTTCTTAAGGACCCTCGAGACTAATTTTTTTTGTAAAGGACTAAAGTAGGGACCATATTTTTTGTCAGAGACCCAAAACGTTATTTACTGTTAAAAATTAGTTTGATTTTCAAATCCTTTTAATATTTTGTATTCATGCATGCGAAATTTACGCAATTTTTTATTTTTTTTTAATATTAATTATTTGACTCATGAGTGTGTAACTCAAATGGTAAGCAAGGAAGATCAACTTTATCTTTGTAGGGATATATACCTTTATTAACTTAATCATTTTATCTGTTATATATATAAGGAAGAATAATAAAACAAAATTTCTTAAAATAATTAATTTAATTTTAATGTGATTTAAAGAAGAGAATTTATCACATGAAAACACTAGCAAAAAGTGGTTTTAATTGAAAGTGAATTTTGAAAATTATTCAGCATAGAAATGTTTGTCCCAATCTGTCGAAACATCCAGACTACACAAAAAAATGACGAGTCCATATTTATCTCAATAGGTTTCCGATCTGTCGGAATAATTATTTTATGGGTTGAGCGGATGTCTTTTAAAAGTATAAAAATTGTGTTCTTTTAGTGACTTATATAAAGTCTGACTAATAAGATTTTGTGTAAATCTGCAAAGAACAAAAAATAATTCACTTTACACGTCAGATATGTGACTTGGGAGAGAAAAAAAGAGTAACTTTTCCATATTTACACAAAATCTTACCAGTCAGACTGTGTAAATCACTTAAAAGAACAGAAGCTTATATCTTTAAAAGTTACTTCTTTTCCCTTATTTTATTGTGCATGATAGACTCGATAGGGTGTGCATGACAACCTTCCCGGAATCATTTTTTTTTTCATTTCGGTTCCCGGGAACAGAAATGGATAGAAAACTCGTTTGGTAAAACCGGTTTATTTTTTTTTTCCCGGGATGAACCGGATTAATTTTTGTGCTGGGGAACAGAAAAAAGAATCAAAGAATGTCTGCTTTTTTGTTTCCGGGCACAAAATGAGAAACACTTATCTCTCTTAATCACTCTCCATCTCTATCATCATCACCACCACCACCACCATCCCAACACGACCATCGCCACCATCGTCGTCAGTGCTGTCGCGACCACCCCCACCACCACGATGCCATCGCCACCATTACTACCGCCTCCACCCATCACTACCACCATGCCACCATCACCACCACCACCACAAATACCACCACTATCACCGTCACCATCACCACTACCGTCATCAACCACCACCACCATCATCTCAACCACTACCGCCACCATCGTCATCACCAAGCCATTGCCACCACCACCATCGCCTCCACTACCACCACCACTGCCGCCGCCGCCACCAACCACTGTCGCCGCCGCCGCCACCAACCACCACCACCATCGTCACATCCACTACCGTCACCACCACCACCATCGCCACCATTACACCACCCCCGCCACTACCACCACCGCCACAGCCACTGCCACCACCACCACCACCATCTCCATGATGCCATTACAACCATCACCACCATGCCACCGCTGACATTGTCGCCGCCACCAATGCCACCCACCACCATTGTCGCAGCCACTGCCGTAACCTCCACCACCACTACCATCACCACAATGTCGCCACTACCATCACCACCACTATCATTGTTGCAGCCGCCTCCACCGCCGCCGCCATCAACCACCACCACCATCGCCACCATTACACCACCCCCACCATTACCACTTCCGCCACCGCCACCATCACCACCACCTTCACTGCCGCAGCCAATGCCACCACCACCACCATCTACATGATGCCATCACAACCACCACCACCATGCCACCGCCACCAGTATTGCCGTTGCCAATGCCACCAACCACCATCCCCACCACCATTGTCGCAGCCATTGCCGTCACCTCCACCACCACTACCGCCACCATTACCACTGTCATCGCCACAGCCATTGCCGTCACAACCACCAACACTATCATCACCACGTCACTGCCACCATCGCCACCCCCGTCACCACCACCACCACAACCACACCATATGGAAAGGAAAGTGGTGATCCGATTTTTTTTTATATTTAATATGAATTATTTTTTATTATATTATTTATTGTGTTATCAAACGCAATTCTCATTCCCGGAATAAAAATAGAACATGTTATCAAACACATTTTTTTCTCAGAAACTGTTCCAAGGAATAGAATTAGAAAAGAATTGTTTCTTTTCAGAAACAATGCTAGAGAATAGAATGATTGTCATGCACATGAAAGTAGTTTTACTGGAATTGGAGGGGTGAGTATGTAACATCTGTCCTACAGAATTCAAATGATGTTTAGTTTATCTTTATCATGATTAGTTTAATTTATTTTAATAAGTTTGATCTATCTTAAAAGGTAAGTGACCATAAATTGATAGTCCACCAATTACAAGAGCAATAAATGAATTAAGTAATTACGATCTTCCTTTCCAATTATCTTTTCTCT
>JAVKPL010008723.1:0-33990 GCA_032173675.1 Gastrolobium villosum | reverse complement strand
AACTTATCATTCAATTATCCTTTACTACTTTGAACTTTACCCATGAATAGATCTTATCTGCCCATTGGACAACAAGTTGTATAGATACTATGCTCCAAAGAGAGTTTTATTTTAGGGTTAAGTGGATGTCATTTAAAAGGACACAAGTTATGTCTGTTCTTTTAGTGACTTACATAAAGTTTGACTGGTCAGATTTTGTGTAAATCTGAAAAGTTATTTATTTATTTTTTACTTTACACGTCAGCAATGTGACTAGGGAGAATGATGCTACCCGACAAGTGTACTGATCACACAAGTAATATAATGATAAGAAAGTATCATCTCCACAGAGATTGAGATCAAATATCAAATAATTATCCTTTTAAGATGGGAGGAATTCAAATAGATGTGTGAAAATTGTTGTTGATTTGAGTAAAAATAAGAACTAAAAGTAAGAACGTGTTTTTAAAATTTTTGTATTGAATAATAAAAATAAGAATTGATTTGTAAAAGTATGAGAAAGCATTGTAGCTAGAGTGCACTCACCAAGTGATTCTCACTTCTTACTCTGGATTGATTTCCAATACTCATTTATATAATTACTCAGATAAATTATTATCTAAAATATTAATAGTTAACCCTCAATTCCTTGCAAGATTAACCTTTTAATCTTAATTGGAACCCTAATTCCTTGCAATGTTCCTCATGGCATTAAGCAATGAACTCAATAATTTAAGCATCTGCAATTAAATATACATCTATTCCTAGCATGCATATAAATTGTTATCCTACCCCCTTTCAAAATCAAAACTCCAATATTCCTATCTAGGGTTCTAACCCTCAGACTATCATCAACTATTAGATTGATCAGTTCTGATAAAGAAGATATAAATTACGCACAGGGTAGAGATAAAGATAATTATATAGACGAAGAACTATAATCCAATCCGTTGTAACAAGGGTTCACATAAGGTTCGTGACCCTAACTGCAATAAAAAGAACTAGCCAACCATTATCATAACTAAAAATTCAATATTCAACATAAACTGATAAATGAAATGGGGAAGAAGAACATGAAATAGATCCTCGCAAAACTCTCTCTGAGCACCACCGTCGTCTCTCTTCAATAGAATAGGATTGGATCCCTAATTCTGTCACGAGCATCCTATTTATACGCCTCTTTCATTCTTCCAAAATTGCCCTTCAGACACACGGTCCATTTTTCTAGCACACTGGCGCGGGTTGGCGCCAGTGTGGCGCCAACTTGCGCCATGCTTCTGTCAATTTTGTAAAACACTGACTGCCAAACTCGCAACCGGGCGCGGGTTGGCGCCAGTGTGGCCCCGGTGTGGCGCCAACTTGCGCCACTTTCTGGAAAGCGGTCCTGGAAACTCGCACACCGGCGCGGGTCTGCGCCATAGTGGCGCCAGTCCGCGCCAACTTGCTGGGAATTGTACCAAGGCGCTCCTGCAAAAATCGTATAACGGTGCGGGTTGGTGCCAGTGTGGCGCCAACTTGCGCCAACTCTCTGGATTTTGTACTGAGAAGCACGACGCCATCTTGCGCCAGAGTGGCGCCAACTTGCGCCAACTCTCTGGAATTTGGCCCAAGGTTTATAGTTTTCACTTCCTCTACCTATATAAACACAACCAATAGGTGAGAAATGTCATTGAAATAGAAAAATCAGTATAATCAGCAAATATGTATAAAAAATGTTCTTTTATGACTTAATTCTAATCATTTTCAGCTTGGAAAACTACATTTGCCAAAGGCACATCAGAGAGAGAAAAAAGTAACTTTTCATATTTACACAAAGTCTGACCGGTCAGACTTTGTATAAATCACCTAAAAGGAGATAAGCTTGTGTCCTTTTAAAGAATACTCCTTTTTCCCTTTATTTTATTACTTCATTGTATCAGGTATTCCTCAAGGGGGGTGGATCCTCTCATGTGAAAAAGTGATCATGTGATCATGTTATTTGATCACAACCACTCATTGATGATGAGATAAGAAAGAGAAAAGTATATAATTTTTAAATGAGTGGTTGTGATCAAATAACATGATCACACGATCACTTTTTCACATGAGAGGATCCACTCACTTTCTTAAGTGAGAAGAAGGGTGAGGAATTCAATCCCATACAGAATCTCAAATACTAAGGATGAGACATAAGAGTGTGAATAGAGCTCATTTAAGGTAAAGGTTTTAAGCACTTATTTCAAGCTTCGAGAATTAGTAAAAAACAATCAAGTATACTACTTACTTAAGGACTTAAGGTAAATTGTAAGAAATAATAAATAACTATTCATTCTTGTCTGGCATTATCTCTTTAAATTTCAATTGCAATCTTAAATATTGTCAACTTGAATTGGTGGTGGCATATTTGTATAATAAGTACTTTTAATCATCCATCCATCCATTTTTTTATTCACTTAAATATCTTCAACAAAAAAATTTCATGGCATACTATACATGTCACTTCATTTTTCAAAAAGTGGGTGGGACCTAGTGGGAGAGCCACACTCCAATTTAAGTCCAAGCCAAAAAATATATATGTATTTGTTTTTCTTAATTTTAGTTAGTTTATATTAAAATATATTTAAATTATATTAATATATAGAACACCTAAGCAGACATCATCAAGAAAAGCTATAATTTTATTTAATACTTTTTAATTTTATTAAATATATTTTAATTTTTTTTATACCATTAGGAATTGAATACAATTTATCAAAATCTCTCACCAAATATATTTTAATTTTTAAATATGACCAAATGAAAAAATTTATCCCCGGCCAAATTGCTATTTTAACTCGAGCCAAATTATAATTAATTATATAATTATATATAATATAATAAGTACAATTTGTTAAAATTGAGCCAGAGCCAAGGCCACCCCTCAGATTCTATGTTGCTCCGCCACCGGTGGAACCCACTAAGAAGAGAAAAAAAAAAAGGAAAAAAATGGATCTTATTAACTTTTTTGTATGTGTATGAGATAAAATTATCTCATACAACATGAAAAATATATTTCTCAAAAACTTAAAAACAATGTACCAAAGTAGTGAGTAGAAATGTAGAGGACAAATCTCACAACATGAATGGGTGGAGGGAAATGACTTAAGGAAGCAACTTGATCTTTTCTTATACAAGTTGATCGATTGCGTGCTTTGACTATAGTACAAATCAAGAGACCCAAGTTTTCCAGAAAGGAAAAGTTGAAGAAGACAAATCAAGCTTTAAAGGTGGATAACAAGAAGAAACCATTAATGTGTTTTATAGGCAATCTTTTAATCTTGAAAATGGAGAGAGATTTTTGCCCCAATGCTATTGTATTATTCAGATGAAAAGTTGTCACTTATAGTGCACTACATAAATCTAGAATCAAATATTTGTGTGGTGTCCCAACAGCCACGAGGATAGGTTGGAACCATGTTAGTCCACTTTAGGTTTTTGCATTTCAGATTAACAACAAATTAAGTAATTGACACACACACACACACACAAAGTAGCCAAAAATAAGCGAGTAGGATACTATGGATGGGATTATGCGCCCTAACCAAGTTAGGGGTAAAAAAACTAGTATGTGTTTGATTCCACACTTTTTATTTTTGTTTCTCTTTGATTTCCATTTAGCTTTTGATTTCTCATTATTTTAAAGTGACTAGTTTTGATTTTTGTCGTTAATTTGGTTTTATTAAATAACGATACATTTCATTAATGTCATGTGTCATGATTTGCTTATGTGTTATTCTTAATAAATTTACTTAATATATTATTTAACTTTCAAATACACACTCCTTAAAAAATAAAAATAAAATAAAATAAAAAACTTGAGGTACATAAAGATACTGATTTCATGGGATGCAAGTATTTTTGTTAAGTTAATGATTTTTGTTAAGTTTAAACTTTTATTCATAAAAAATATTAAATTCATCTTATCAAATTACAAATATCCAAATTCATTTTATCGCAGCGTTATCTGAAAATGTGTCAAAATTATTATTTTGTATTTCGCTTGATTAATCGCATAAAACTTGTGACTTTAGTTGTGCTATTCTTAGAAGTCTTTGCCCTCATAAACTATTTCAAAGATCCACGTAAAGATTTAGGAAAATTATACTATTATGTTACATAATATTTATCTGAATTTCCACATCAAAAAGCTGGATTTCGTTATTTGGACATTAATAATTAATCAGCAAGAATTTTTCTACATTATATAAGTATTTTTACAATTTTATAATCTAGCGGAAAGTGCAACTAAATAAATATATTAGAATAATGAAGTATAATCGAAAATTTTAAAAATAAAATAGATTAAATGAACAAACATTACCCGCTCTATTGAAATCATTGAAAAAATACAAAATTTAATACAAGTTAAATGTACATAATCTGCCCTAGAAAGCATCGACAGGTAAATTTTTTTTTTTTTGGTAAAAGATCGACAGGTAATTTTAAAAAATAATTGTGTGTCGGACACCGACACATTCCGATATTTTCCGACACGTGTTTGACACGCGGTCAACTTCTTTCGACACGCGGTTAACGCTCCGACCCATATCCGACATTTTTTTTAGATCAAAATTTTATTTTATTAACTAAAAATGAAAAAATAATTTATAAGTCACTTTTTTCTGTTATGAAATTTGACATAAAGAAATAACAAGGTATAAAAAAATTATTTTTGATTTATATTTATGTTATGAAATTTAAACATTTGATTGATTATGTGACTTATTATGAGCTGTTATATATATTAAATATAAATATTATATATATTAAAAATATTACTCAATATTAAAAAATGTCCTAACGTGTCGAAATATGATATTTTTTAAAATTAATGTGTCAGTGTATCATGCCATTGGTGTAACATAGTTTAAGACTAAAATGATTTTTAACCAAATTCCATGGGGAGAATTGAACAAATTGTAACACGGGAATGGAATTGACAATTGTGTTTCTTAGTGGAGAAATATATTCAATGGGTAGCCAAAAAGATGGGCTAGTGATGTGGATGCCACTAATTTGTGGGTAGACCACTTAATTTTATCTTCTTTGTTTCTCTCTCCGCCTTAGGCCAAGGGTTTATTAGAAGATAATGAAAGGGTCCATGTGATCCCTTTTAATAAAATAAATAAATAAATTAAAACAAAAATCAATTACCAGAGTAAATCTTTAATACTAGTATATACTCTGTTATTAAAATTAAAATTACTTGAGATTCACATCACATTAAAAAAAATGGTACTAAAATTTAAACTTAAAACTTTATGTAAATTATTCAAATCCTTCACCATTAGATCACTTTAATGGCTATGATGAATTTATTTTATCTCAAGCTTTGTGCTATTGAATTTCTCGAGATTGATGTGGGATATATAGATACGTGTTGTTTATGAGAGAGACCACCACTAATGAAGACATTTTACTTACACTATGGTGGGAAGCCAAAAGGGAGTGTGGTGTGTGCAAAGTATAATGATAGCTATGTAGAATTAGGTAGACTTTACCTATTAATGGATTAAGCTTATTTCGTGGGGTGATCGATTATAAGAGTCCAGAACAAATTTTAATAACATGATAATAAAATAAAATAGAAAAATTTCTTATATTGTATAAGAAAAGTATTATTTTTTATCCAAATAATAAATAAGAGAAAAAAAGTGAAGGTAAGAGAAAAAAACTCTTATGAAATTCATTTTAAAAATATGTGTACAATAGATAATATTTTTTTTATATAATATAAGAAAAATATTATCCATAAAAAAATGTTAAATGCTTTATTATGTTGTTTGTCGTTGGGTCCGTTGACGTTTTTTAGACGAAGAAAAGAACTCAAAGTGTGCCACATTTAGGAGCTCATTTTCTGTACTTCAAAAGTACATATTCTTTTCACAAAAATGAAAAAATATGGGATATAAGTAAAAATATATATAAAAACAAAAATGAAAATGTGTGTATTATTTTAAAGAATATAAAATTGTATTATTTTAAGTCAGAGAAAGAAATAGATAAAGAAGTAGAGAGTGGATAAAAAAAATATAAAAGTATGGATCTCACCTCTCTCTTTTTTTGGTAAGCTGGATCTCACCTCTTTATGAGAGTGAAATAATATAAATTATATCATTTAAAAGAATAAATACTGTTCCTAAACAAAAATGGGTAAAGTGTGTGTCATTTTAAAAGGATATAAAGTTATGTCATTTAAAGAAAGAAATAGACAAAAGAGGGGAGAGAGAGTTGGCAAAAAAAAATAAAGGTGTGAGTTTCATTTTATTTATGAGAGGAAAAGAATATAAATTGTGTTATTTAAAATGATAAATATTTTTTCTATAAAATGTTATTTTTTATCATATTTGGTAAAAAGAGTTCAAGTACTCTGTGTTTGTGAAGCCCGAAAATATTTTTCACAATTAGACATCACAGTACAGGTAAGCACGTACGAACTTAGAAAGAATCCCGGACCTGTGGATGGTGTCGACGTGTTGCATGTAGAGCCGGTAAAACGGGCTCGGCTCGGCGGCCCAACCCGCTAAATGGGATGAAGCGGGTCGAGTTTTTCAACTCATCTCAAAAGTGGGATGGGGCGGGCTCATTTTTTGGTGGGTTGATGGCGGGCATAGGCTGGTCGAGGCGGGTCAGTGTAAAATAGGTTCGGACTGGCGGACCAACCGGCCAACCCGCGAAACGGGGCTGAGCGGGCTGAGTTTTTGAGCCCAGATTCAAAAGCAGGGCGGGACGGGCTGACTCATTTTTTGGCAGATCGGCCCGCCCACCTTGCCACCTCTAGTCATATGTGCCTCTTTTTTCAATGTTCTTACCATAAATAGATTGGGAGATATTTTTTATGATTCAGGACCACCCAATAATCTGGTGCTCCCTCTCACAACATCAATTTTTTCTTCCCCTTTTTATCCTGTTATTTTTTCACTTTTATCCTTCCATTTACATTAAGGGACCACCAAAAGAACGGTGCTCCCAAATTAAAAAACATGTGATTTATTTTTCCCTTAATTTATTGGGTTTTCATTCTATCATTTAACATAACATAACAAACTTTTCTACACACACAACATTTTGTGAGCCCACACATTTTAAATCAAAAAAAGAAAGAAAAAAATATGGCACGCAAAACGAATCTCTATAACATTACACAATCACTTTTCCTACAACATAATAAATATAAAACCCTAATTTATTTCATCAATCTCCAAAATAATATAGTTTTGAAATTGATGGAGATAACTTCTTCTCATGTTGATGTAGAAACAATAACCCTTTGTATAATTATGTTGTCATGTAATCTATCCTTTTTTCTTTTTTTCAATAAAATTTTTATGAAAAATAATTATCTCATGTTGGATGAGATAACAATCTCATATAACAGAGACAAAGTAATGATATCCTCTATTTTTTTCTTTTTAATAGTAAACCCCACTATTTTATCTCTATTGCATGAAATGAATAGATGTGAATTTCTATCTCATTATTATACAGTTATCTGTATTTCAAAGTGTCAGGGTAGCAAATTTAATTACTCAAGAACTCTCGTCACTTAAGAATTGACTTTTGATTTTTTTTATTTTATTTTATAATTCTCATGTTGAAGGAGAATTGAAATCTCATGTTATAGAGATAAAAAACATGTGGGACTCCAGTGTTAGAAAAAATTGTATGTAGGATCCATGTCAACACGGAAATCGAAGGGTGTGTAGGAAAATTTAAATTTTCATGTTGAATGAAAATTATAAAATCCTTTTTTTTTTTTGATAAACTACTTTTGATCTTTTTTAATATTTTATCTGATCCTTTTATTTTAAATCAGAGTGATACAATAAAACGTATAATGCTTCATTCCAGAAAAAGCTAGCTTGATATGAAGCTTTACAATAGAATAAATGAGATTATTTTTTTGGTGGTGGAGAATAAACGAGTATTTACAATAGAATAAATGAGAAAGAAGAGACAAGAAGGAAATAGAGGGAAAGAAGAAGGACAGACAGGGAAAAACAGACAAATGGAAAGTAAGAGCGGAGGTTAGGAAGTTTTCTTTCAAGTTTATATAAATTGTTATGGGTTTTATAATTCTTATGTAACATGAGAATTGAAATATCATATCGTAGAGATAAAAAATATGTGGGATCCATATGTTAAAAAAATTATGTATAGGACCCACATCAGCACGAAAATCGAAGGGTGTATAGGAAGATTTCAATTCTCATGTTAAATGAGAATTATAAAACTTAATTTTTATAGTTTTTAATGTCTTTTATATTATAGAAAATAAAATTATTTTCTATACGCATAAAAAATATGTGAAAAAACATCAAACCCATCTTAACATAAAAAAAGTTTATTAAAAAAAAAAGGCCACCTTGGACGGTTGGACCTGAAGATAACTCTGATGTCAGCTTTGCTTGGTGGTGATCATATAACGGAAAGCACAACCGCATAATAAGCATATTGTGTTGTTGTTAGTTAGTGGATACCAGACGCAACTTATCATGCACCTACGAGGTAGGTCCCTAAACTAATCACCATAAATTCCGAATCTTAAAAGAGTTTAACTTTTAAACAAATTTTCCTTTTTGGCTTATAACGGAAGGGATCATGATTTATGGTTATTCTATGAATCATGTCATTGACCATTATTAATATTAGTTCCTTAGATGAAAACACTAGAAAGACTAATTATCTTCTAATGGGCCAACTAGGGGTGTAAATGCGCAATCTGCGTTAAGCCTGGTCTAGCCCGATTTATGTTGAAAATTAGAATGGCTTATAAGAAGAAGAAAAAATTGTAAGCATAAGAAAGCTTTTTTTAACCATAATAAAGCGGCCGACCTATTTAATTTTTAAAAATAAAATAAAATAATTTATTTATTTTATGTGGCAATCAGTACCAACCCTAAATCGTTTTGTGCAACGCCGCTTTTCCCTTCTCTGAGCACTTTTTAAAGGGATATATTTTTCTTATGTTGTAGGAAATAAATTATCTAATGTTGCGGAAATAAAAGTATAAGTAGGATCCACATGTAAGAGGAGAGAAAAAAAAAGTGGTGGGATCCAACTTTTTTTGTATAGGAAAATTGTTTATCTCATGTAAAATGAGATAACCATAATCTTTTTTAAAAATAGTAATTGTAGAATGACATTCTCTCGTAGACTTTATAAAATAAAATAATATAATATATTTATTTCAATGAATGACATTCTCTTATAGACTTTATTTTAACTTTGGTTGACCTAGTAATTGTATTTTTCTTATTTTCCCCATTTCTTTGACTCTATTCCTCTCTGATATACATTATAGAGCTGAGGTATTATGTTGACTCTTTCTTTTGTCCTTTTTTATTTTTTATGAGAAGTATTAATGCATGCATGAATGAAACTTTGCTCAGTATATTTTTATAGTTATTTTTTTTTTACTAATGTAAAAATTTTAATGTTCACTAGTGAAATTTATATCTCGTGTAAAAAAAATGCAGCAATTTATGAACACGTTAATAACTTGTAATGTCAAGCAAATATTTTAAAAATTATTAAAAATGTTTTGTAAAAAGTTATAAAAATATTTTATAATATAGCATCAGACAAGCTTACAAGGCCTGCAGGCCATATCAGGCTCTATAATTTTTGAAAATAGGTAAGGTTTGGCCTATAAATAAAGCCTTTAATAGATCAATAGGCTAAATAAACTGAATATTTTTTTACGTAAACTTAGACCAGAAAGACCAAAACACGACCTAGCCTAACCCATTTACACCACTAACCCATCATCCTCCCCACCATTGATTCCCGAGTATGATTGGTTGTGTAAGTTGTAACTATCCATCATTTCTCAGCTAGGAAAAATTTGGTTGGAACTACAAGAGGTGGGGATGAAGCACTTGCACACAGCCCACAAACGCAAAAGCAGATTATAACCTCTTTTGAGATTTTTTAGACAAAAAAAAAAAAAAAAAAAAAAAACTCCCAGATTTTTAAAGCAACTAAATGGTTATTTGAAACAAGAGAAATTTTTTTTATCCGGTAATTATTAATTTCGGGAATATAATGGGAAATTTATTTTTCTGAAATATTGCTAAAAGGCTGTTTGGTAGGTCTACAATTTCTTAGGAATATTTGATTAATTTTACTGAGTTTGTATTTGGTTGATTGTGAATAGTAATGGAAATGTGAGATTATTTTACAAAAATAACCCCAACTTTTACTTTTTCATTCAAAAATTGTAATGACGTTACTCAAAAAAAATATCTAACGGTCATTGAAAGAAGAAACAGATCTCGTGGTTGTGTGAGCCACAGTCAAGAGCAACTTAGAAGGAGTGGTATTTCAGAGGGCCACACATGTTGGTTTTTAGCAGTTCATAAATGGGGTTTTATTGTCCATGTGGAACTTTCTGGAACGAAAACAAATGGGGATAACCTACGTTACTTCCAAGCTTTGACGGTAGAGTACATCGTCTTCCTCATATTCAACAAGGTAGACGAAGGGAGCTGATGTAATTGGTACCGGATATGGCGAACACAATACTTCAAAAATCATAAAAACCACATGGTTAATTTGGTTCACCCAATCTTGTTCATTTTTCACTTCCCCGGACAAACAAGAAATCCAACTAATCTTATGGCATTTCAAGATGGTGTTCGTACATAACTTTGCACACAATTGCAAAATCCGGAGAAAAAAAAAAAACCCAGAAAATTTTTCACTTTTTTACAACCAAACGTGATATTCAAATTTTTCCTACCATGCTTTTTCAAGAATTGATAAATAATCCTGATACCAAACACTACCTGAAATCCACCAATAGGCATGTACACTCACTTACATACACACCAGTGTCATATCCCACGAATCCATGATAGAGGATGTGTAATAGAAGATAATTTTCCCCCCCTTAAAGAATCATATTTCTCATAAATAAATATGTTGTGATAATAAATTTTCTAAGAATATGATCATAAAATTATTATTATTTTTTTTTTTGGTAAATACATGGGGCATTGCCCCACGAAACAGACATCATAAAATTATTTAGTAGGTCAAAATTTCACTCGAAATATTGAGTCAAGATTATTAATTTTATATTTGGTTATTGTGAAATATTAATCTTATATTCTCCCTAACCGCATGTCTTTCTCACGGGAAACCGGATAAACTTTCATTAGTTTATCATTTATGGCATTTTTGGAAGAAACTAATTTAGAGGAAAAATAATAATCATAATAATAATAATGGAAGGTGAAATCTTATTTAAATAAATAAATTCTTATTTTCTCATTTTTAAAATAAAATAAGATACTACTATATTATCTTTCTAATCATTATTCATTTACTTCTACAAATATTTTATCTATCTTATTAATTAAAATGTAAAATCAATCCATCTATTTTATATTCATTGAATAAATGCCTTTTTATATTTCATTCTCTTTCTTATACATTCCTTTTCTACCAATTTTGTATGATTTTCGTTGAGGTGATGGACAAGATATCATATATCTTTTACAAGATTAAAAAAATATTTAATAAAAATATTAAGAATCAAAGGAACTTACTATTAAAAAAATTATAACATTTTTCCTTATTTTTTTAGCATCTGCTATCATTTGATGGTAATAAATGGAAAATTAACGATTTATTATAGTACTTTTAATAACAGGAAGAAAGAAAAAGGACGAATTTTTTCCAGCCAAGATACAAATTTTGTTTTGGAATAAATCAATAACGTAATAATAAAGACAAATATTATGGCCAACGAAAGGGCTCATCCAAAGATAATGTCCAACTTAAAAAAAAAAACAATTAGAAAAAAATCCTTATATTGTTTAAACTTTAAATATCAATAGATGTACAGTGGAATCAATTTAATTAACTAAATCTTGAAACTTCAAAGAAATTATCATCGATGTTGACTTCCATTACGTAAAAAAGGTATATTTATATAAAATTTGAGCTTGAGACTAATGGCAATATGACAATCTGTTTTTTTTTTTTAAATACATGGAGCCATGGAGGGGCAAAGCCCCAAGCAACAAAACTAACAGATAGCTTCTGAGGCCAGAAACGGCCCAATCCCCATAGGGCAAAGTACCATATAAGGTCACAGATAGTTTCTAAACTCAATCAAGAAAACATTGCAACAATTCAATAGATGGATTTAGCTATATGGTTTCACTAAAGTATATTATGTAATGGTCGTTTAACATTTGTAAAATGTCATACGTGGGTCGATTATCCTCGTTTTATTGCTGTGAACCCAAAGATTGCAAAGGGATAGACAAAATTTTAAGTCTTTGAAGTCTTGAAGGTTGTGAAGGAATTATTGGATCTGTCCGAAGGCTTAGACCATTGCGGTTTGGAATGCGATAGATTATTTTATGTTTATCTTTTGTTGTGTAGATCTATGTAGTATTTCGTTGTATTTGATTCCTCTTCATGAACTTCTCTCCTATACGCAAACATACTCCTTGAATCTGACTAGTGGTAGATCTTTTAGACTATCTATCAAGGGGGAATGATGCTGATATTAGACACTCTCTCGCTTTCAAAGAGATGACCTTATCAGCCTCTGCAATTATCAGGTGAAGACCTTAAGACTGATAACTATAAATGTAGAATATATATTAGTTTCAAGAAATCATAACCCTAAGTTGTATGAGTTCCAGGTTTCTTGAACTATTCTTACACACTAGCCCAATTGGGTTTTGGTAAAAGAACAAAACTCAACTTGATGGTATGCACTTGTACATTTGTATTTTTTTTTTTAAATATATTGTTTCCATATTCGATTTCTTGAACTTCCAATAACATAGGAACATGCTCCAAGACTTGTGTTCTCAGAAGAAGAGAAATACACTCTACATTATTCAATTAAATTTATTTTTAATATAAAAATAGAAAAAAATAAACAGAAACAGAGGGGTATAAGAAAGAGTGGTGATTGACAAAAAAGAAAAAAAAAATAGATAAGAATATTGGGAATTTGATTTAGTTTTGCTCTCTGCGGAAATTGAATGGTAAATGATTATTTCTTAGGTATCGCCGCTAGCTGATTCCATTCGACTTCTTTAATTTGTCTGATTTATTACCTACTACAGTAACATGTTTTAAGGACTCAAGGTCAAGTAGCATGCCAACACATTCTGCGAAATTGAATCGGTCAAATTTTGTGGTGAGTAGTAGCTAGTATTAAAAATTCACATTTGGTAGTAAAATCCTTTTCAGCATAGCTGACCTTCGACGACAAAATACCAAGCCGCGTTCCGCACTAATTTCTTTGCTTTGACAGAGTACTGAGTGGATTATGGATATTGGTAAGTTTGAATGGGATCAATACGCTGGCTGATATCTATGTGGAAGATATCACAAAGGATCACAAATCACTGTGCATAAGAGAAGAAGAACATTGTGCCAAGTGGGCACAGTTGGCTAACGGTTTGGTCCATATCTTTCAAGGGTGTAGGTTCAAACCCCCAGAAATTCTCAAAGAGTTGGGGAGTCTTCCCTGACCCTAGTGGGAAATTGGTGTACAAAAAAAAGAAAAAAAGAAGAAGAATATTGTGAGAGTGTGGGGATGTGTGTGTGCACACCTAAGAGAGAATAGAGGGTAAAGTGTGTACTTGATATTATTATGAGAAAAAAATTATCCATCTCATTTCACATGCATTAAATAGGTGTGATTTATTATCATTAATAAAGAAAGAGATAGATACAAAAATTTTATCTGACTAGATCATATAAAATTTTAACATGAGAAGATTCGTTCCACTTAATGATATTATCTAGGAGAGTTTTCTCATCGAATAGCCTAAGGAATGAATGCATCTTAAAGGGATAGTAGAGCAAAGGGAGGAGATTGATTCTCAAAAGAATGGAGATTGAATTTTTTACCAAGGACTAACTCCAATAATTTACATGATTGACATATACTAATCATTTATTTATTATTTTAACAATGTGAGTTACATGAGTATTTTATAATATACATGTAACTTGTGACATTATAAAATTTATCAATGAGTAAGTAAATTGGCATGGTTATTGATGAACTTGAGGCAACAGGTGGGAACATAGGACTTGAGAGGTGTGTGCGAGGATTGCGAAGCCTCATAATATGAGATTGGGGCCATTGGCAAATGCATGTGCCCTTCCATGACTTTGTTCATACCATTTTAGATCCAACCCTTGGACAGTTGTGCCGAAAACTTGGACAAACCGACCATTTCCAATGTAAACACACCTCACTAGTTTCCAAAATTATTCTATTTTATTGTAAATCTCACAGTAGCGTCCTCGTCGGAAATGAACGAGACATTGCACATTTGTACTCACTGATCCATGCATATGCTTCAGTGGGGTCCCTTAGTTTGACACCGTCCATCGTCATCGACGCCATTGCTCATAGACAAGTGAACTTGCCATGCCATTCACGTTAGCATCAATGATCCATTTACAAATTACAAAGACCATTATTTTGATTAGACTAATGCATTGTTTTTTTATGTGTGCAATTGCAGACACACAAAAAAAAAAAAAAATCGTTTGAAATAACTTGAAGTATGAAGTATCTTTTCGGTCTCAACAAGTCATAGGACCCATTTTAATTTGTGAGGAAAAAAAATCGACCTATCCCTCTAAAAATTAAAATAGACTCAGTTACTCAAAATTATAGTCCTCTTAAATTCAAATAAGACCTACTTTAGGGATCACGAGTGACTTTTTTTTGGTAAATGATGAAATTGGGACTTGAGATATTTGTTGAGGACACAAAAATAACTTTACTCCAATCTGAAATAGCAAAATTTGATATATGTGAATAATTTATTTTTCTCTTCTTATTTATATTTTTTTCTTTTTTAATGCATTTAAAATGTTCTTAAATAAAAATTTGGGAACAGCACCCGCCACTA
Organism: Gastrolobium villosum; assembly: GCA_032173675.1. Lineage (NCBI taxonomy): Eukaryota > Viridiplantae > Streptophyta > Magnoliopsida > Fabales > Fabaceae > Gastrolobium > Gastrolobium villosum. The sequence continues at coordinate 19,084 of JAVKPL010008723.1, read as the reverse complement.
AATATACAAACATAAATAAAATTCTGCACTCTAATGAATTATGAAATGCCCCAGATTTGATATATTCTTTTTAGGAGGCATTGGGCATGGTCAACGATTGCATCCCACAAATTAATGCCATTTCGATAGGGACCCACCACTGAGTTTTCATGGCATGCAGAGAATTAAATAAATCTGAAATGTTAAGTTCATAAATTCACCGGGCTTCAACGTTTAAAGTTAAACCTTCAAATATGCCGGGACAGAACCGTCATGTCATAAAACGCAATCAATTCAATGCAATATAGTCAAAGTTAGGTGTAGACCGTGTACAAGTCTGAGCGGTCAACCCAGCTGAAAATGATTTGAATTTTTCTAAGGTAGGTAGGCGAATGTTCATACAAAAGGAGAAGAAAGCAATTATAAAATAAGTTAAACTTTTAATTTGATTATGTAATAAAATATGTAGTTTTATTCTATTTTGTTATAAATTAATAACTTTTAATTTGCTTCCCTAAACAATGATTAAAAATATTTTAACTATGTTTGATACTTTTTTTTTTTTGGTATGCAACTATGTTTGATACTCATTTATTTTATTTTCCATTTTTTAAGATTTAAAAGTTATATACTAAATAATAAAATAGACTAAATGATATATGAGTAATACTCAATTTTTTCACAATCAATTATAAAAATTATTTTTGAAATATAATTAAAAAAACAAGGACAAAAAATAAAAGATAAGAAGTTAAACTCGAACAAATAAAAAATTATATAAATTATTGACATTATAATTAAATTGCAAGAAATTATATTAAGAGTTCCTAACATTGGAATTTATTGATATTTTAAACGACACGTTGTTTACCAAAAAAAAAAAAAAAAACACAAGTTGGTATCAATTGAAGTAAAACTACTGACGTATATAAAAAAAAAAAAGGAAAACTATTGTGTTTCGGTGCATATTTAGCAAAATACAAAATTAAGAGATGAGAGAAAGTGATAGTATTGTGGAGAAGAAGATAAAAACAAAAAAAAAAACAAAAATTTCACTTAAAATGATATAAAATTATGTTGTTTAAGATTATAAATATTTTTCCTTAATTATATATATAGGGGTTATTTTTCTCATATTACATGAGAAAACAAACACTTCTTACATACACCATAAAAAGGTGTGCCACTCATTTTTTTATTTTTTATTTTTTTAAATAGATGGGTCCCACACTTGATGTATATATGACATGAGAATTGAATTCTCCTATAACATAAGATTTACTTTTCTCATATATATATATATATATATATATATATATATATATATATATATATATATATACAGGATCATCTTACATGGTGTAAGAATAACAAGTCTTACACCAAATCTTAACCATTGATTTTCTGCATCTAACTGTAAAGATTTATTAGGTGTCAATCATTAATTAATTTTTAATTCTCAATAAATCTCAACCATTAGATGTACGAAAATCAATGGTTAAGATTTGATGTAAGATTTATTATTCTTACATCGGTCTAAGTTGATCCTATCCCTATATATATATATATATATATATATATATATATATATATATATATATATATATATATATATATATAGGTAAAGTGTGTGTCATTTTAAATGATATAAAGTTGTGTTATTTTAAGAGAGAGAAAGGGATAGATAAAAGAGGAGAGAGAGAGTTGACAAAAAAAAAATAAAGATGTGAATCTCATTTCTTCGTGAGAGTAAAAGGATATAAGTTGTGTCATAAACATTATATATATGAATTAATTTGTCAAAATAAATTATTACACACATACACATATGTATACACACTCAACTCCCAATTCTGAATTTTCAGATAAAAATATGAAATTATATGAATTTTCGTATGTTTTGGCTCTATTAACTGTCAAATATATATATTTTGTAAATTTATTTGGCTAGAGCTGGGTAAGACGACAACCAGCATGGAACAAAAGGCTACATTGTAATTAAAAAAAAAATTGCTTGGTATTTATTGTTTTCTATGTTTATAGCTAGTAGTACAGGTGAGAGCGAATCCGGGAGTTACTGCCCAGTCTGCCATAATCTGGAAATGCAATTTGGAATTGCCGCCATTCCTCAAGAGTAAAAACTCGATTGGCAAGAGCAGGAACAAACAAAGCCGTTACGACGACGTTCTGCTTGTTTTTTTCCTGCTTCTTCTGGCTTAGTAATAAACTAAAGAGGATTCTACTGTCACACTCACAGCACTGCCAGTTCTGAAACCCAAACAGCCCTTCCTTGTTTTCTAGCTGTTGTCCTCCGCATCCACATTTTGAATCTCTCTCTCTCTCTCTCCCCCCCAATTTTTATTTATTTATTATTTATTTTTTGAATTTCACAGTCACACTCTCTCATCATGACACTACCATATCCTCTTCTTCTTAAACCTTAAAAATCGCTCTTCAAATTACAAGTCAACACCAACCCCTCTTCTCTCTATCTCTATCCTTGTGCGTTCAACTTTAGTTTCTATATTTTCCCGCCGCTTCGGTACATCGCTTTCACTCTCTCCACGCTCCCTATTTTCCAATTTTTTTCTTACATAAGCAGTTGCTTACTCTGTGTTCTTCTTCTTCACCATCCAGAGAAAACAAAACAAAAGAAAATGTCGGTGACTTCCAGTTCCAGGAGAAGAGTAACGGAGCTTCAAATCCCGAATAAATGGACAGACAGAGAAACCAGTCCCGAAAGAACCAAAGTTTGGACAGAGCCCAAACCCAAAACGCCCAGAAAAGTCTCTGTCGTTTACTACCTCTCCCGTAACGGCCAGCTCGAGCACCCTCATTTCATCGAGGTCCCACTTTCCTCACCTCATGGACTCTACCTCAAAGGTAACAACTTACTCTCTCTTCTCAAAATAATAAATAAATAAAAATTGAAAACCTTATTATTTGATAACACTCTGTTTCAGACGTAATCAATCGCTTGAACCTGCTACGAGGGAATGGCATGGCCAACATGTACTCCTGGTCTGCCAAACGGTGACGTTTCGCACAACTCTCAAATTAAAATTCGTTTTTATTTTTTATTATTTTTTGTTGATGATGGTGGTGGTGACTCAGGAGTTACAAGAAAGGCTTTGTTTGGCACGATTTGTCGGAGAACGATTTCATCTATCCAACGCAGGGGCAAGACTACATTCTCAAAGGATCTGAGATTCTCGATCACGCTACCGCCACGCCGAGGCCGTCGGAGACGATCAAACCGGAGGACGAATCTGATTTTCCGGCGGTGATCACGAGGCGGCGTAACCAGTCGTGGAGCTCCATTGACCTGAACGAGTACCGAGTTTACAAGTCCGAATCGTTGGGTGACTCGTCCGGGAAAATCGCCGCCGACGCGTCGACTCAGACGGACGATTACCGGAGGCGGAGGAGGACGGCGATGAGGGATGAAGAAGAGAAGAATGGAATTGTTGAAGTCGAAATGGAGGGAGAGAGGGTCGCGCACGTGACTTGTCTTAATAATAATCACAGTACGGAACTGAGTAGGGAAGAGATCTCGCCTCCACCGTCCGATTCGAGCCCCGAGACACTCGAGACGCTGATGAAGGCGGATGGACGGCTGGGATTGCGGTCTTCGGAACCCGCGAAGGAGAATGATCTGACGGCTGAGAGTTATCCTAGTGGAAGGATGAGAGCTTCGTCTGTTCTCTTGCAATTGTTATCGTGCGGTGCGGTTTCTTTCAAGGAGAGTGAGACCAACTCGGTCAAAGATCAAGGGTTCTCGTTGGTTGGGCACTACAAGTCTAGGTTGCCCCGCGGAGCAGGGAATCACGAGGGAAAGGAAATAGGGACATCGATGGAAATTCGGGATTTGAGCAGGGTGAGATTGGAAGATAAAGAGTATTTTAGTGGGAGCTTGATTGAAACCAAGAAAACGGAAGCCCCTTCCTTTAAGAGGTCATCTTCTTACAATGCAGATAGGTACGTTATCTGTATTAAATTCTCATTTACTAAACAAGTTTAGTGAATTAAAAGATCTGATTATTAAAAAAAAACAAATATTAAATACTAGGGTATGTGATTTCAATATAATAAGCATCTTATTTCTTATTTAATACTTTCTAGTTTATTCTTACATTTACCTTTGTTAAATAAAGTTTGCGATGCCGATCCATGTCTCTGTGTTTGTGCCTTGTAATTTTTGCAACGTTGGAAACTGTAGACATTGACATTCATACAGTTTCAGCTCCATAAGTTCTATAAAAAAATTGTGGTTGAGCATATGTTAATGCTTCTAGGACATAGGAAGCATCTTGAGATTGAAGACAAATAAAAAATGTTGTGAGGAATGGAGAACATATAATATTATTACGATTCTTATAAAAATATAATCTCCGGATATGGTGTAATTTTTAATCGACCCCAACAGGTGTCATTACTCCTAGTTTTCTTTGGGGTTTTTTTAAGTAGACACAATCAGATTTAGAGAGAGATGGTCCTAATTTAGAACAATATAAGTTATTGTAAGAAAATCTCAGATTTAAACTACATTTCTATCTCTAGGCTTCAATTTTTTATCTATCTTATCTATTATTGTCACAAGAGGTAGGGTTATCACTTCCCCCTTCTTATATCGGGCTGGATGTGAAAGCTTCTGTAGCCCAATACATGCTTAAACTTTCTTATAATATTGGCTCGATTATGAGGAGGGATATTCTTACTATCAAAATCTTCTACTACCATCTCATTACTTATCTAATCACCATTAGATTAACCTTTTCTCTTTTTTCAAATTTTTTTTAGCATTCTCTCTCTTTGATTCAATGTTGATTAGATAGGTAGTAAATTAGTAGTAAAAAATTTTGGTAGTTAGAATATTCTTCCTCCTCGATTGTTATTTGTTGTTTTTATATGAATTGCTCTTCAATTGAGTGTGAGATTTGTTCAATTTACACAAAGGGGAAGCTAGCAGCTAGCTATAATTGGTTTCGCAGCGTAACATTAGATGCTGATACTTGGCAGTTGTGTGCCTGCGTGTTCCATTTGTTCCCTGTATGTATGGTGAATACATCAAGGGTTTTATAAGAATTATGATGTAGGAAAAGTGACTGTGTTATGTTATAGAGATTTGTTTTGCATGCCAAAATTTTTTTTTTTTTTGCTGCGGCATGTGTAAAAAATTTTATAAGGTAATGTTAAATGATAGATGATAAACTCATATATTAAATGCTTCTTACTTTTAGTTTGTTATGCAATTATTGATATCTGTCTCTTTATTTTGGCCCCATTTAATATATGTTAGCTCCTGAATGTGGGGTCCAATTCAAAGCATCCGAAGAGTTGATCATTGGTTTTCATAAATTAACTTGCCTGTTTGCCACCTATAATATACTAGTAGTACGAAATCAGTGGGAACTGCTGTGCATATATAGAGAGAGAGAATTTCGGTTGGGACAATGAGTACGACAACACATTAGATATGTTTTGTTTGGATTTCGATTCTCTCACATGCAAAAGTAATTATGTGGTGGTGTTATTTGATCATAATTATTTATTCAAAAATCATATATTTTTTTTCTTTTTTAGGTCAATTAGTAGTTGTGATCAAATAACTAACCACATAACTATTTTTCCACATAAGAGGATCCAAACTCGCTTTGTTTTGATTTCTGTTTATACCATCATTAAATCAAGGGAAAATATTTTCCCATGTTACATGAGAATTCAACTCTCATGTTAGTGATCCTTCGACTTACGTGTAAAACTTTTCTTTTCTTTTTCTTTTTTTAATAAATATGGTGTCTACCACTAATTGAATTATAACATGAGAAATGCAATCTGAGAAAATCAAATCCCTTAAATCAATCATGCACGGGCAATTTGTCATCTCAAATTGTTTTAATTATCTGACAAGATATAATTACATGATATGATTTTTTGTTGTTTTTATGATTATGACAGTGACATAAATTGCTTTATCAATAATGTGATTTAGTCTAAAGTTTGGGTTCTGTCTATCGTCCCATGCTCCTTGCAGCGGTTCCCGATTGCAAATCATAGAGCATGAAGGAGACGTTGTGCGTTCAAAATGCATACAGCGGAAGTCCAAGCCAACAAAGAAAGAAGAAGGTGGTTCCATGCATATTGTTAACAGCGGCCAACATGGGAGCAAAAGATTTGACCTACAACAGTAGGTTCATACTGTGACTATGAAACGAAATGAAATCTTGACAATTGGAAAGTTTGTAACTGATATCCGAGAATAGAACAAAAAGCTTAGGGAACTAGTAAGCTGTGTGGAAGAATGTACAATATCGTCAGGGATAGGATAGGTACTAATCAAGTACGGGGGTAGTACAGTGGCCTAGAGCTTTGCAATTTGCTAGTCGCAGCACAGTGTGCTGGTACATTGAAGGAGGGTTAGAAATGTGATAAAAATTATGGGTTTTATAAGAGTTATGTCGTAGGAAAAATGATTATGTTATGTTATAGAGATTCGTTTTGGATGCTGTAGTTTTTTTGTTTTTTTTTTCAAAACATGCAGGTTCCACAAAATGTTTTTTATGTAGGAAACTTTTTGTGGTCGTGTTAAATGATCATGCAAATCCCAAAAAATTCTAGTTTGAAAGCTTGTCCTTCCATTTTGATTTTTAGATTTTGGTCAAAAGTCATTACTTGTAAACAGCTGGTATGTGTTTCATTTCCTGCGTTATATGGCTTTTAATTTGTGTGGCCTTGCCTTTTAAATTTTGTACTAGATCTTACAAAGGTTTAAGGAAAGTCCCAACGTGTTTATAAAATTCTTATTAAGGAGCTCAAGAAAAAAAGGTAAACAAAAATAAAAAAACAATGTACCGTCTGAGGATATTGAACCCCTTACCAAAATATTTGCTATCAAATATCTCAATAAATTAACTGAACTCGTGACAATTGAACTTTTATTTTATGGTAGCCTTTTTCACAAGCCTTTGACTTTGAAAGATGGAAAGTAAGATCTGTATAGGTATTATAATATAATCGCTTGGCCCATTGTAAGCACGCTTGACTTTGACCAGCGATATTCGGTGGGTCCTTGTATCTAAATAAATATGTGAATCAAACATGCAATTTCATTCTTTTTTTCCCAATATAAGTTTATCAAAGAAAGACATTGGATAGGAATAGAACTCAGCATCTTATTTACAACAGTAATCGATCGTAGCAGTTGAACTAATTCTCGTTGGTTGACTTTTGCAATTACGTTGATGGACATCCATTGCAATCCCAATATTCTACTGATTCGGCCAAAATCCAAGTAGTCGTCCCCTCTACAATGTGACGGAATGCATGAACATCACCTAAAAGCTATAGAGATAAATCTTTGGTATAACTGTTGTATTCAATTGGGTACAACTCTTCCCACTTTTAGAAGAAAGTGCAACATTGCGGGAAAATTAAATTTGAGTTTTTTTGAAAAGTGTTAAATTTTTTTCCAAAAGTAGAAAAAAGTTATACCCACTTAGTACAACAGTTGTACCCACTTGGGTACAACAGTGTTACCAAAGATTTATCCAAACTATAGGTCAATAGACCAATTAACACCGCTTTTAATGTGATAATTATAAATGTAACCATTTTTTTTTTTTTGGTAATCAACAGGGGCTAAATCACCCCCAACAAAAGACAGAAACCAGAACAAGAAAAAACAATGCAGAAAATAAACTAAAAGAAACACTAAAAACTAAACTCCCGAGGATAGCACAGCATCCCAATTAGCAGCAGTGTCCCGCCCCGGATCCAGAATATCCGCAGCTAGCAGATTTAGGAGAGCCCAATGAGGAGAAGAGATTGAAGAGAGACCAAGGGAGTCATCCAAGGCTTTTTTCGCAATCAAATCAGCACACATGTTAGCCTTCCTAGAGATACCATTTAACTGAACAATCCATCATTTTGAAGTAAAACTCGAATCTTAGCTACTAATGATAGCTTTCGAGTGTCATTACCCCTAAGGGTAAGTAAGCTTAAAGCTTGAGAAAAATCTGATTCCAAAATAATCTGTTTCCAATTATGGTTCCAAGCAAAAACAAGGCCGTGATAAACAGCCCATAATTCAGCCATTAAGGGGGGACATGAGCCTAAGAAGAACGAAAACCCACCAATCCAGTCTCCATTTCTACCCCTTATAAGTCACAGGCAGCCCTCTCCCCATTCACAGCACCATCCACATTCATTTTGATTATTATAAATGGAACCATACTGAGTAGGGCTGCGTAATGATTATAAATGGAACCATACTGAGTAGGGCTGCGTTTTATACGAACAACTAAATGTTAACTCGAGCTTAATTTGGGATAGCATGTGGGCTCTCAAGTTAGCCCACCAAGCCTTTATTTTATGGATTTTATATTTATTATGTCGTAGAAAAAGTGATTATGTAATATTATAAAGATTCGTTTTGCGTGCCACATTTTTTTTTAAATATGTGGGTCCCACAAAATATTGTGTGAGTAGGAAAGTTTGTTATGTTATGTTACAGGAGGAAATGAAAACCCTTATTTTATTTTATTTTATTTTTGAATTATGTTATTTTTCTTTTAGGAAAAGTTCAATTCTCTTCTTCCGGCCATGATTTGTCTTTGAATCACTTACTATTCTTTCTTTTTTTAAATTTACCCTATATATTTTTTCCATCCAAATCCCTTCTTAACAGGATTAAAGTTTCTAATTAAATATGATTATTCTATCTTTTTTTACAAAGATACATTTTAGCTATCTTGTGTCATCTTCTTTCTCAAACATTGCAAAGGTTTTTTACCATACAAAATTTCTCCAATTTAAGACACTTTATGAACTCCTTTTACATTCTCTATTTTTTCATGAAATACCAAGATCCAGCCTCTAAACAAACAATCCTACTTATTTTATACCACTTTGTTACCTTCTCATTTGTCAACAAGGCAACAAGCTAAAATTTCATCACAATACATATTCTTTAACACCAAAAACAAAATATGGTCTATTATTCTGATCTCCACTCAAATTCAAATAAGAGGCTGATAGTAAATCTCATTAGCAAGCATATTTCAAAGGAAATCTAGTATTTTAGGCATAATATCAAACAAGTAAAGAGCAATTAAACAAGTATCGCAAAATCAAATTAAAGTAACAATTAATCCTATTATCTTATTTAAAAGTTTAATGGGTGGGTCCTTTCCATTGCAAGCATTGAAATGCACAACAAACACAATTGCATACTTAGATTCATCCTACTGCTCAAGAAGTAAACACTAGAATAATAACTTAAAATTTTGCACTACAAACAATAGGGGAGGAGAGAACCATAGATAGAAAGGGAAAGGGAAAGGAAATTTACATTTCATAATTTAAATTTTATTAAAAAGCACTTTGGTTAAAATTTGGCTTTGGCTTTTTTTGTAATTTTTTTTTTTTTTTGGTACAGATAAATTTTATTTTTAATAAAATTTACTATGGTTAAAACTTCATTGTAATTGTTTTTTATTTTCCTATCACCAGTCATGTGGCACCTCATAAATTTTTTTAGAAATTGGATAATAAAATTTGGTTGTATTATTAGAAACTCTTGCAAAGCTCGAGGAACAAAATCACATAAAGGGTAGATTAGGTAGATTAATCAAATTTTTAACTTAAATAAGGACTTGGATGAAAAAGTTACAATAAAAAAGTATAAGAGGCTAGTGATTCAAAGGAAAATCATAAGAGGTATTTTTTAACTTTCCCCTTTTCGTTTTTAATTATTTAGAGTTTTGTATCTTATTTAAACATTTTAGCCGTTGAAATCATTTGAGCTTGGAAAAGTTTTATTTTTACTTATTATGCAGGTGTTTTAGCTTTGAAAAAGGAGATGAATTTTTTTTCCCAGAAAAAAAGATTAGCAAGTTAATAGGTTAGTCAATTTGTTAACAATTCACAACTATAGATCGGGCTCAAAGGTCCGCGTTTAAACAGACTTAGAAAATGCTTGATTCTAACCTAAGACCTATGAATCACATCACTTTTACCTAACGTTACTAAAAACTTAAAAATAAATAATTGCCGTAGCTTAATGAAAGTGGCCAAGAAATAAAGCATATATCTGTTAATCGCCAAAGTAGGTTGTATTTAAAAAGTATGCGGTATACACATTTATTTTTAATTAACAAGCACATGGGTATTTCATAGCACGGCTAAGTTTTAATTAAGGATTTTCATTTTGTCCTTTAACATAACACAACAACGTTTCTTACACATACAACATTTTGTGGGGCCCACACTTTTTAAAACAAAAAATAAATAAAAATTAAGGTACGCAAAATGAATCTCTATAATATTACAGAATCACTCTTCATACAACATAACTCTTATAGAACCCTTTAACTAAATCTCAAACTAAGCTATTTTTTGTGTGCTCGTAACTAGGGGTGTTCATCAACAGATCCAAATCGATTTAAACCGCTGTGACCGAACTGAATAATCGATAATCAAATAAAACGAAAATCGAAAAATTGAAAATAAAAAAAAAATGCAAATTTTAATTGGATTGGATCAGTTTTTGGATTGGTTGATGAAAACCGATCCATCTACACCGATCCAATATATTAATTCTCATCTACCTAATTGGGTCTTTCCCTAATCATAGCCTAAAAATTTCTAAGACTTAATAACCCATCAACTAAACCCAAGAAAAATCTAGTCACATCTCATCAACAAAATTTTATCTTTGTACAAAAAGAAAATAAAACTATATTATAGTTTACTAATGCTTTTGTATTTCAAAAAAAAAATTACAAAGCCAATATACAAAAGAGGTTATTTGCTCAATAATTATGAAATAAATTTTAGGATTTTCAAAAAACCGAAAACCAATTCAATCCAAACCAAAAAAATTGGATTGGATCAGATTGGATTTGAAAAAAAATCCAAATCGAATGGATGATTATATGATTAAATCGAAGGCATTGGATCAGATGATTTTTACTTCTAAAACCGATCTAATCCCGACCAGTAACATCTAATCTTTAGAATTTATTAAACTATTTAGCGTGCAAGTGTTTGACATCCATATATTTAATTCTTTTATCAAAATGGTCATCTGATTATAAGGATGATATGACAATAGGCTTATCAAATGTTGCCTTCAAACATTTTTTTGTCCTGATGTTAAGTTTTGATGAAATTGCAAGTTACAGAATAGAATGAGAGATTTTCATGTGATCCTTCAAAAGCGCTTTCACGTTCACGTTTATGAAAATTTTAAAGCTCCTCAAATTTCATAAAATTTGGGAGAATTTCAAACATCTAAAGGAAATTAATTCAGTGGTCTCCTCTCTTTCTTTCTCTCACTCTCCTCTCTCCTCACATTCTTTCTATCTCTCTCTTCTCCTAAACCATGTGTGCTGGGAGCACATTAAATGCATATTTGGATTCTATTTTTTTTAAGTAAAAAGCTACACTAAAAGTTAGGCCAAACAAATTTTGAAAAAAATTCTTATAATGAAATTTATTTTTTTGTAATGAAGAAAAAAAGGTAAAAGTCAAAAGCTTTTAGAATGAGTTTTTTTTGTATTGTGTATTTATTTTTTTTAAATGAAGAGTTATAGAAATACAGAGAATTTTCTTGAAATATGTATTTCTAAATATCTTTTAAGTTTTTAATTTTTAACTTTACTTTTTTTTAAATTTTTTTTTTAGCATTAACTTATAAATAGCTATTAACTTTTAAAAGAGAATCCAAACATTCTCTAAATTTGCTCCTAGGAAGAAATATCATTATTCAATCCAGAATGTTCCGACCCATCCGACCCATTGCTTCACAACAAGTAACAACTAAGGATGAGTGTATGCCTAAGGGATTACAAATACGGAAGAATTCATTTACAATTTTTTTCAAATTACACTAAATATTTCCAAATGTACATAATATAATCTAGTTTATTTTCGATAATATATGATATAGTTTATAAATAAAAAATTTATAAATAATTCTCCGCTAAGAAATAATCCTTATCTTTCCAACTCCCAACAATTTGGCTTTTATTAGGATTTTATATCTACAACTAACCCTTGGATTAAACTTTCTAGGTATACACTCCCCATTTGCTGCCTTCGGCTATTTGTTATTATTATTGTGCACCTTGTGGCATATTTTCTATAGACTCCTATGAGTGTCGATCTAAATACAATTGGTTGGACATTCCCATCCTTCCGGATCGATCACCATCTATGTTGTTGATCACTATTTCATTTCTTCTAGTCGTCACTGCCTCTTTACCTTTCAGTATTGTACTGATTAACGAAGCTTATACAGTGTAATATTTTTCTTCCAACTGAACCCCCTTCTTCGTTTCTCGCTTTCATACTAACCAAATTTTCGAAGTCCCCACGCGTTGTTGTAATCTTTATTCTTTCTTCTCTTTCTATTTTTTTTTTTTTTTTTTTTTTTGGTAAAAGGCCCCGCATCCTATTATACAAATAAATAATGGGTAAAGGTTTTTCCGGTAATTGGAAATAAGTTATACCCAGCAAAATGACATTATTTTGTGACGGAAATCAAGGTATTTTTGTAATTATAATATATTGTAGGGTTATATTAGTCTTTACGAGAGCTTATCATTTCTCAAGCTGCCGGAGATAACTTTATCTCCGGATACTAAATCATAACCGTACAAAGATGGATCAATGGTGATAAAGGAAGAGAGAGAAAAAGTGAATCATAATCATTCAAAGGTAAATCAATAAATATAAGAAAAAAATAATCAAAACGACGTAATTTTGGGTGGCCGAAGATAAACTTATCTCAAGCTCCTTTATAATTGTAATTTTTTATCTTATAACAAAAAAACGACGTCGAAATAGTGTGTAAATATCATTTTTCTTTCTTTATATATTAAACCGTGTCATAATTTCCCCTCTGAGTAGCAGTTTCAGTTGGATTCTTCAACAAAGACAGAGAGAAACAGTGGACACGGATACGCGGTCACGCAATCTTAAACTTAGCAAGTAATCCAGCGCGAAATCTCCTAAGACATCTTGTCTCGATGCATACTTACACATAATATCCAACTGTTTGTTCATTCCTTCACTACAAAGTAAACACTTCAACCGCGTCACTCACTTCCCTCCCGAACCTATATATGATATATAGCGCAATAACCTTATAATTTGGTAGTTTCAAACAACGTTATTTCGTGTACTACTAGGTTTGATAAACATGGCTAATTGTTTGATGTTACTATCTAAAGTTGGTGAAAGCTGCACAAATCCATCCAGAGAGAGAGGTTTGAAGCGTGGTGGTGATTTTAAGTGCAAGACTTGTAAGAGGGAGTTTCTTTCGTTTCAAGCACTTGGGGGCCACAGAGCCAGCCACAAGAAGATAAAGCTCATGGGCACACACCTTTCGTGCCGGTTACCAAGCCCAACCATGAAGAAACCCAAGATCAAGATGCACCTCTGCCCAATTTGTGGGCTTGGGTTTTCTATTGGACAAGCGTTGGGAGGGCACATGAGAAAGCATAGAGCAAGTACTAAAAGGTTCAATTTGTACTTGGACTTGAACTTAACACCGCACGAGAATGATCTTAAGCTTAACTTAAGGACACCTGTATTGGATTTTTTTATTTGATTGGTGTATTTTGAGTTCAACTTCTTCTTGTAAATTAATTCTAACTCAATATTATTTTTTTTTTCGTTTCTTAATTTGCCATGTTTTTAAGTTTATTGATCTACTCCTAACTCCAAAAAAAAAAAAAAAAGAATTTGTATATTCATTGTGCTTACTTGAAACTACTTAGAAAATATTGCTGACTGCAGAGTGTAGTTAGAAACAATGTACAATATCAAGGGAAAGAAGTTATATAGCAGTTTTTTATTTATTAACAAAACAAATTTCACATAATTGCATTCGATGTATATCGAGTGAAAGTGTAAACAGAATAGTATTGAATTATATTATAATATTTTGGATTGTTAGTTTTTTTTATGGGGATATCTTTTCTCAGGTAAAAAATAAAAAATAATCTCCAACAGAAATAATTTTTAGGTGAGACCCGTGACTTCAAAAAAAAGAAAAAAGAAAAAAAAAATGGGACAGACACTGTTACTGATGAATGTGCATTAGAATTGTTTTCCTTTCTGTGGCCGTAGACTAACATTTTTTTTATATTATTTAGCCATTCATGGAATATGAGCAACAAAATTCTTTTTACTAAGTTTTATATTATTTATGTATTTTTAGGGACTTGAACTCGAAATTATTGATTAAGTTTGAATAATTTCTGATAAGTTAATCCACATGTTTGATGATAGATTGTTAGATGTTTGATAATTAAAGCAAACGACTAATTTTTTTGTAATATCCATAAATAGAATGATGCGAAATTTATTATAGTACCTTTATGTTACACATTATAGAATGGGGGATAATATAATGGTAATCTTTGATGGATAGGGTATTATAAGAACGAATTAGTGTTAATATCAATCATTAGATCAATTATGTTGATCCAATGATTATATTTATTTACATCTTTGTATGATTATGATTCTCCGTATTTAATATGAAAGCATTAAATATGAAAAATCATAACCATACAAAAGTGAAAATAAGTATAAAGTATTAAATATAAGGAATCATAATCATATAAAGATGGAAATAAATATAACCGTTGGATCCACATAATCATCTAATGGTAAAATTAATTGATAATAACATTAATAATAACACTAATTAATTGTTACAATATATTTCCCCATAATTTTCATTGTGAATAATTCTTTATAAACTGCTTTATTAAATAACAAAACTTAAAGATATTTTTACGTTGTTACCTCTCTTAAATTTTAGCGGATGAAACTATTCTATATCACATTACGAAAACGTAACTTTAAATCCTTTTTTTCGTAGTGTTAGACAATTAGTAAAATTAATCAATGGATTTTAAATTTCTCATATTACATATGAAGTAAAATTTTCTTATATACCCTTCAATTTTTATATTGAAATGAGTTTTACATATAATTTTTGTTTAATATACGAGTCTCATAAATTTTTTATCACTGTAGCATAAGAAAATTTATATGATGTAACAAAAAAATATAAAACACTTAATCAATAAGCATATATTCAATTCAACTTACGTGGCATGAGCTACGGTCTAAATTTTTAATTGGATTTTGGTATAAAATTTCTCCTCCTGTAGTTTCTCCTACGCCGAACCAATTGGGTGTCGTTGAAGTTGCTCCGCATAACCAACGGTCCAGATTTATTATATATGAGCCACGTGTACCTCATCTAGTGACCCAACCGTGAGTTGTGCTCAACTCAGGTTCACCCTATCTTAAATCCCTTGAACGAGAAAAGATCGAGTGCTCCTCGCACACCCTATCGTATGAATCTCTTCCCTCTTTGAAAAGCGTTCTGCGTTCACCGGCGTCAGAAAGTTCTTCCCATTAGGTTTCCGGCCATCGCCGAGGGTACGGATTCTTGAACCTTCCCAAAGCTTCTATCCATTTGCCAAGTTAACTTATTGCTCGCAATTCTTTAGCTCGAATATTCGCACTTGTTGATTTATTTTTTTTATTTGAATTTCTAGTAATTTTGTTTGGTGAGTTCCTTTGCTTGTTATCGTAATTTTCTTTATTTAAAAAATATGATGTAATGCGAGCATTCATTAATTCTTCTTAATTAATTTTTTTTTTTAATTTTTTTTATTCCCTTTGGCCACTTTGTGTGTGTCTGTGTTTGCTTTTTCCTATGTTATTCCGATGTTGTCCTTGAAGGATATGTTTGAACCGTGTTACCGTACATGAAAGGGGCTTTCTCTTATTGCAGGATTTGTTAATCACAGCTTTGGGAACTAAGAGAAATTATCCATTGAAAGTCAGCAACAAATTTTGCAGTGGATTTTTCGGGAATATTTTTCACCTGAAAAAGTTGAAGCAAATGGTATTTATAATTATTAATTTTTACTGGATAGAGTAGATTCTGCTTTGCTCACTCTCTCTTTCTTTTTCGCTTAAGATTTTGTATTGTACGTTCTGTTCCTTTGTTAGGAACTAAATCCCTCTCACAATTTGTGGAGTACACATTGTATTGTAAGTGTTGCATAGTGCTGTTTTTGTATGCTTGTTATTGGAAATTGGTATTAAGGAGCTTCTGAATTCTGATGCTTTCTTTGTCTTTGGGAGGCAGTGTTGAGGCTTGAGGGTCTTTAAAGTATACAAAAATGACATTGGGCACATCACACAGCAAAATCTATATCATAAGGATTTTTTAGAGGGAAAAGTGGGGTATCTCAATCTCAACCATTGATGAGAAAACCAACTGTTGATAATATGAAAAAATATTTGCACGTGTATAAAAAACTGTGGATTTGTTAAAAGTCCATTCCCATTGATTTTCTCATCAATAGTTGAGATCCTTCGCTTTTGTTTCTGCAGGGAACCTCTCACTTTAGAGGAACCAAATTCATATCATAAAGGACACGAGAGGCTTCATGTAATTAGATAAAATATAAATACTGAACCTTTGGTATACGTCCCTGTTTGGATAAACAACTGAAATAAGGGCTTATAAGAAAATAGCTTATGATAAAATGCCTTACAGAAAAGCTAGAGCTTATAAAGCATGAATTTCTTAATTATTTAGGAAGCTCAAATTTGTGGGATAAGTCTTAGCAAGTTTATTTAAACAATTTTAATGCTTTATTTAACATTCAGTCTATGAGATTTTAAGCAAATTACAATCTACCTGGTTGTTTTGCTCAATCAAAACTTAGGTGTATCCTAGGTTTATCTCCTTTCCTTCTTTTCAGATTTTTTTTAATCTTCTATATCTGCTGTAATCCAATTCCCTTTGGCAGACATCATTGAATTTTTATCTTGTGCTCCTGCATCAACCACATTAGGTCATGCAAAAGAGCACTTCATCCACTCCGGGGATGAATAAATAAGTCACTAATTGACACATAATAGAAGCATGGAAGGAAAAAGAATAGGGGCCACCTGGAGTCATCAGGTTGAAACTCTGGAATTCACCAGATGAAATATGGAAAATCCTTGTAATAATATATAACTAAAAATATGAGTTTTATCCCGTTTTATACATAACAAGCCCTTTTACAGGCATTATGGAACCTGAGTGAACAGTCTTCAAGGACTTCCCTAATCCTTTGTATCCTAATAGGACTCTAATCCTACCATAATTTGCTTATAATTAATTGCCTAAGATAGCCCACTTACATCTCAAAAAAATAATCACATTGTCACAAAACAGATTAATTATAATTACCCCCCTCTCTTCTCTCTCTCTCTCCAACACACACACACAAATCCCCTTGTTTTTATAGAATGTAATTGACCTCCGTTATCCTGCATCAGTTTGATTAATTGAATGAGAGCAATTTATTTAAGATTTTCAGTTATATCTGAAGCATTGTTGATTTTTTTTTTCTCCAGTCTTTACAAAACAAGGGATTTTGGATGGTAAAGGGTTCTGGACACATTAATGACAGGGAGACTGCATTTGATAATCCTTCCAAAATTGAACCAAAACGATCTCATCAGTGGTTTGCTGATGCTGCTGAAGTTGATTTTTTTCCAAACAAAAAACAAGCTATAGAAGATGCGAATGAAAAATCTAGTTCAGAACTTTCAAATGTAAAATTTTCTCCATGGGAGAACGATTCCAATTTTCATTCAGTCCCAAATCATTTCATTGGTCGGTTATTTGGATCTGAAACGAGGCCTGTCAATTTCACTGAAAAGAATACTTATGTTCCGGCTGATGATTCTGATATGAGATCAAAGATGATCACCAATCAATATGGAGATGATGCATCTTTTGGCTTGTCTATATCTCATTCCATCGTAGATTCTGAAGCGTGTATAAATTTTGGTGGAATCAAAAAAGTCAAAGTAAATCAGGTTAAGGATTATGATGATGTACCGGATCAGGAGGAACATAATTTTAATAGACAGAGTAATGGGAATCCACATCAGGCCTATAATGGGGAAGTTGAGGGAAGGTCTGCATCAATAGGGCAAGCCTTTGACAAGAATGGTGATGTCACTTTAATGGGACTCAGCTACAGCAGAGGGGATGATGCCCATGTTAGATCATTCTGTGCCCCTTTTGGCAAAGGAGATGACTCAATCATATCAATTGGTGAATCCTATAACAAAGAGGACACAAACATAATTTCTTTTGGTGGGTTCCCTGATGAACGGGATATTATCTCTGTGGGAAGGCCTGCTGCAGAGTACGGTCAATCATATAATCAATCTTCAGTTCATGTGTCAACAACAGGTCATGAGAAAGAGTTGTATGCATCAAATTCTGATGTAGTCGCAAGTACGCATCAGATAGTAAAAGTAAAGTCTGAAACTATGGCAAAGAATAAACAAGAGTTCAAAACTGCAAGGAAAGAAGCTCCAAACAGTTTCCCTTCTAATGTCAGGAGCTTGATATCTACTGGTATGCTTGATGGTGTTCCTGTAAAGTATGTCTCAGGGGCGCGGGAGGTAAATTTTGGTCTTTGTTGTTAATTATTTCAAATTTGAAGTGCTGTTTAATAAGTTATAGTTATATTCCTGCTTGGGTGAAGGAACATCGTGGAATTATAAAAGGCTCTGGCTATCTTTGTGGGTGTCAGTCATGTAACTATTCCAAGGTTAGTAATCCACTGGTACACACCCTGACCAAACACCTTAATAATGGCTTTTCAATTTCTTAATTTCTTGGATAGCTTACTTATTGACTGATACTTTACGTTATCAGGTTTTGAATGCTTATGAATTTGAGAGACATGCTGGTTGCAAAACAAAACATCCAAACAATCACATTTATTTTGAGAATGGGAAGACCATTTATCAAATAGTACAGGAATTGAGAAGTACCCCAGAAAGTTTGTTGTTTGATACAATTCAAACAGTTTTTGGTGCACCAATCAATCAGAAAGCATTTCGCAGTTGGAAAGGTAAAGAAATTCCTCTCCTTCGTAGGCTAGGTTTAATTCTTTGGATTTGTTTTGTGCGTCACTTACCCAATGTTTTTACTCCAACTTTCTTCAGAATCATTTCAAGCAGCAACACGAGAGCTTCAACGCATTTACGG
>JAVKPL010008722.1:0-33919 GCA_032173675.1 Gastrolobium villosum | reverse complement strand
TTTGGCCAATTGTTTGGGCACATTTACTGCAAATTTTGAAATTTCTCAAATGGCTGAAGAAAAGGTAATCCCTTTATTTTTACCGAGAATTTGCATGTTGATATACATTGCTTGAGTAAATGTTGATAAAAATGCACATTAAGATTGATTGCTGATTGACTTTCACTGGGAATATATATTAGCATTTCGTATAATGAAAATTATTCAATGATAATGCTCGGTGTTAGTCATGATAAAATATATTGTCTTTGTGCAATTGCTGATTCACATGATTAATGGGGATTGGATCTGTTGATATGGGTTAATAGTTAAAAATAAATCTGGGAATTGATCTGAATACTGTCATCAAATTTGAATTGAATTCTTTTGCTGATAATATTTAGTATTCTACTGTATTGGGGACTTTTCTGATTTTCAGGACCCCGCACTAATTTTGATTCCAGAAGGTTTCTGTATGCAAAAAAGCAAGATTTTTATGAGAATTAGCTGAAGGATAAAAATGTGATAAAGGAAAGGGGGTTTAATTTGGGAAATCTCCTGCTCTTTGATGAAATTTATTCAGTTGTTCAGAGGAGACGATGGAGAACATTAGTGACCTTTCCACACGACAGTTCAGGGAGAATTCTGAGAGAATTTTTAGCTAATGCTGACAAGGAAACTGTCAATGCCACCCGCAAGAGCTGGGTGAGAGGAAAAGAAGTCCCTTTTGATGCTGGAACAATCGAGGAGTTCCTGCAAACATCATACAATCCAAATGCTGAGTGTGAATTCGTCCGACTCTTCAACATGATGCAACCTTCAGAAGGGTATTACAGGGAAGAGATGCCTATTATTGCTGATGAGATCCGAGAGAGGATTACCAGTCCATTCTCTGAGTGGAAATTTAGACAGGGTCTCACCAACGTACCTGAAAAGTTCACCAGACTCTGCCTTACTGGTGAGGCCATCAGTTGGCACACTTTTGTGAATGCTACTGTCATCCCCTCTACAAACAAGAGTGATGTAAATGTTGAGAGGGCAGTTCTGTACTACGTGCTGATGGGAGATAAAAATTTGAACATAGCTGCCATCCTCTCTGACAGAATTGTCCATCTTATCACTCAGAGCAAGGACAACAGTCTGTTGGCTCACAGCTCTTTGATTTCTCACTTATGCATTCGAGCTGGGGTGGAAATCCCCGATTCTAAGCCATTAGATGTGAAGGCTGAAAAGCCTATGACCAAGATTGCTTTGGGGGGTTATTACAAAGAGTCAGAGAAGCATGCAACATGGCTTTTAAATAGCCAAGCCCCTCCTATACCCCCTCCAGAACAACAGAATCCTCCAGCACCTCAGGCACCTCCAGCATCTTCAGCTTCATCCTCCTCTCGCCAGCCACTTTATGAGAATTCTCCCATCATCCTTGAGATGCATGCTATGATGAAGGCCATGTGCCTAAAGATGGGGATTGATCCAGCAGATCCTCCTAGTTCCTTCCAGCAGCATACCATGGAGGAGTGATCGCTGGATTTTTCTTGTCTTTTCTCTCTTATTTTAGTTAGCATTTTAGTTTTATTTTTCCTTTTTGATGTTTTTGACGACCATTAGGAAAATGTTAAGGTCACTGCCACTCTATGGATTTGTACCCCCTATGGTATTTTTCACTGTTTTGCTGATACATTTATGTTAATGATGTGTGTTTGAATTGCGCAGCAGTCCTTATTGATTACACTTAGTTATTGCTGGGGACAGCAATTTCTAAAATCTGGGAGTGTTGGTTAGCCTTGCCTGATCATGCACTATAGCTGCAATTGTGGAACTACACTTCATTTCAGGGGAGATATTCGAACCAGTTTACTTTTCCATTTTTAAATATCTGTCTTTGTTATAGTTGACCTTAAAATTCAGCAAAATTTTTAAATTTTTTTTGGAATATGCTTGCTGATAATCTCAGATTTAGGTTTTGCTTTCCTAGCACGTGATTGAGTTCATCTTAGGAAGTACATTAAGTTGTGAAATTTCTGGCATGATGTCACTTAGGCATGAGTAGATTTTATGATTGCTCGTTTGTCTGAATTGTGTGCTAGAATACATGATATGCCTGATATTCTTTTTGAGAATCTAGTCTGAGATCATAGCCTTTGAGGTTTGAGCCTAAACAGTAATTTTTATTCTTGAGAGGCCTCACTGTGGTAACACTCTAGAACTTGGTCTGTTTCTCTACAATGCATGCATTTAATTGATATGATAAAGGCAGTTTGTTCTTGATAGCCCCTGGCCATATAGCTCACCTATATAAATGATTTTTCCATTGCTACCCCCTTGAGCCTAAGCCTGTTTGTTGATAATTTACCTGAATATTGCTTAGCCTATATCCATGTTGACTTACCTTAAGTGAGATTGAATTGCTGATTCTTTTAAACAGAGAAGAATTTTAAAAGAGAAAAGAAAATGTCTAAGGTAAGCTCTACTAAACTAAGCAATAGAAAAGGGGAAAAGAAAAAGAAATAGAAAAATCTAGAAAAAGAAAAAAAAATGTGTGTGTGAAGCATTGTGAATAAAAGTGGTCAAGATAGGAATTGACTTCCCGAAATTCTGTGGGCAAGTTAGTGGAGCAAAACTTATGAGTTGAAATTGTTTAAATTATGTTATCTTCAGTTTTTCAATCTCATAGTTATTTAAAGCCACTTTCCATATAAATTCCTACTTTTAGCCAGGCCAAATTAAAACCATTGAAAAGCCCTTTTGATCAATTAATGCATGTGTTTGAATCCTTCATTTTTAAGGATCTTGAGAATATGATCAAGCTTATGGCAGTGTTATGGCTGTGATGGTTGTGTACATCTGATATCTAAACACCTGAGTGTGAGTGATGTATTTTGTCTTGGTGAGGGATATTCAGACTAGATTCAGATGTTTTTCAGAGAATAATGGCATTGTTAAAAGTTCTTGCAGGAATTTAGTCATTCATAGCATAGTAAATTCTTCAATTGTTTGGGTGATATTGTGCTGAAATACTGCTGTAAACTTTTCTAAGTTTGACTCAGTTTGTTGCTGGGGACAGCAACATCTAAATCTTGGAATTGTTTGATATGCTCCCAGCATATATGCTTTTATAGATCAAAAAGGATTGAATCAGATCTAAAATTGTGTATAAAGGTGTATATATTGTGAAATTATTGAATAAAACTTGTTCAGACACTCTCTCACTCAAATTCTTTGTGTTTATAGGAGAAAAAAGGTCAAATAAAGGAGCAGGGAGAAATCAGACAGTATCTCTACGCTTGGAGCGTCCAAAATCAACGCTTGGAGCGTAGGAGGAGACCCAAGGCAGTGAGTCTACGCTTGAAGCGTAGACAAGGAAAATCAGACAGTGTCTCTACGCTTGGAGCGTAGATCCTGCGCTCCAAGCGAGGATGTGAAATGGACAGTTGTCAGTTGCGAGGAAAGAAGGCCCATGGGGAGTATAAAAGGGCAAAAGACAAACCTAAACTACACAATTGGTCATTCTGAATAAAAATTAGGTCATTCTGATTCAGAGGAGGAAGGAGATATTTTCATTGAATATTGGATTTTTAGCCATGATTATTGTAACAGCCCCAATCCCTATAGCAGATATTGTCCGCTTTGCCCCCCTTCCGGGATTCGGAGAGAAAAACATTCTTCTTCTACCTTTCTGTAGTTCTTTTATTTTGATGTTTTCATTGAATATTGGATTTTTAGCCATGATTATGGTTGGCTAGAACCCCTTTGTTGTGGTTAGGGTCACGAACCCTTGTGAACCCCTGATACAATGGATGGAGTTTATATTTATATACATATCCTTTGAATTTTGTTCTACTCTGATTGTATTGTTATTGTTATTATTAGATCTGATCAATCTAGTAATTAATAGTAAATTTGAGGATTAGGGCCAACAAGAGGAATCTGCGGTGGTTAATCCAGAAAGGGGGTAGAACGACGGTATGAACATGATCTAGGGATAGACATGATTCATATTGTAGATGTTTTAATTATCAATCTTCATGCTTAATTTCATATAGGGCACCTCAAGGAATTAGGGTTTTATGTGGGGTTAAAGGGTTAATTCTTCAAGGGATTGAGAATTAAAAACTGATATTTTTATCTGATAATTATCTAAATTTTGCAATATATATATTGATATTTAAACTTAATCCAGAGTAAAATGTGGGGATCATTGGTAAGTGTTCTCTAACTGCAGCGCTTTCTCATAGATTTCTAAACTTTCATCGTTGTTGATTTTCAAATACTCAAAAAGAACAAAAATACGTTTTATTTTACAAATCAAATTTCCACACAATCCTGACATTCGTGTCAAAAATCTCTTGGGATATTTAATCTTCAAAGGAATAGTTTAATTGATTTAGATACACTCTATGTGGATTCGACCTTACTTACTACTTATTACTTGCGCGATTCGGTATATGTAAGAACTCGCACCGCTAATTAAGGTAATTAGTAAATTAATTATGATAATTAGGAAAGGATTTCATAATTTACCTAAATAATTAATATTGGGCTTAGATAATTATACTGAGTGAGTAAAAATGCTGAAAGTCGCTTTTCGGAAGAAAAGCGCATATACCGGTTCTGCTACTCGGTAAAAATGTGTACCGGAAAAGTATCCCGGAAAATTATAACGAATGCATGATAATTACTAGAATATTATGTAGGACTTGTAAAACAAGTTTCAAGTCAAAATAACGTAATCTGATGCCAGAACTTATACTGGCTATGGAAAAACGCGTACCGGAAAGGTGCTCCGAAAAATAAAATAAAAATATGACAAATCTTAGAAAAATGTCTAGGTCTAGAATCCGAAATTTGGGATCAAGATATTTTACTTTGCTATTAAGGCTAATACTGCGCGATTAGTGGCTTGTGCCTATAAATAGACACATTAGTGGGCACAAAACCCTAGGCATGCACATATGAACGTGAGGAGGCTGTGTTTTTCTGAATGCTTGGCTGTTCATGGCATTCCTTCACCATTGTGAGCTTTGTAACCCTTCTCCTCCAATCTTCTTCACCATTCCTTCTCCTAAACAACTAGAGTGTGTTTTGTGAGAGTGGAGTGCAACCTTTTCTGAGTTAAGGTGCTGGGTGAGGGGTGTTTAGTGGTCTGTGGTGTTGTCTCCATGGTTATGAACCATTGTTCATACCATTAGAGGTTTCAAGAAGCCTCCTTTGATGCCAAGAACCAACCTTTGGTGTGGCATTTTCGTGTCCTTGGGTGTGCTGGACTTGTGTGCAGTATTGGGAGCTCCAAGAGTTTCATACCTCTGTCCATTTCTGTCTTAAGCCTTGGGGTAAGTTATCTCACCATGATCATGATTTTATCTTGCTTAAAGTTGGTGTCTTGGCATGTAAAAGGTTAAAATGAAGTAACCAACACCTAAGTGAACTTGTATATGCTTAAAGATGCATGCTTTAACGTGTACATGTGTTAAAAGTTGGATCTTTGGGTTGGATATTCACGAAATGCAGAAACTGCATTCTGTCGTGAGATATCCGGATATTTGTCGAACAGATATCCGGATATCAGTATCCGGATATGGTATCCGGATATTGATATCCGGATATGGGATCTGGGTATCCGGATATGGCATATCCGGATATGTCCAGTGTGATATCCGGATATGGCATATCCGGATATGTCTCTTCTGATATCCGGATATCCTGGGTTTTCACAGAACAGTAGCCGTGTTGTATGAACAGTAAGCTATTGGGTGTTTGTGGACCCAAGATTAAGGAAGTTGAACTTCTGTAATAAATGGACTAAGTCAGAATCATATGATTAAGGGCTTATGGCTTTGTTGGAAGCCTTAAGACGTAAAACGTAAAGGAAAGGCGTAGTCTTTAAGTTGTATGCTTGTGATACATAAATATTGATGTATTATTGGTCCATATCAGATTGTGATACTACTGTTTGTGGACTTGTGAGTGGTTGGACTCTTGGCTTGGATAGCTAGCTTGCAAGGTAAGCTTTCGTGTCCTCGGTTTAGCCATTTTGTTGTTCCACCATGTCCCATGGGGATGGGTTTATGCATGCTGTGTTACATGCTTTATTGTTTTGGAAATGCTGTTGAGCTATTTATATTCAATGAGCTTTTATGAGATGCATGTGGTGTCCACCTAGACGGTAATCCTGAGTATGTAGTACATACAAGATGGAGAAGCTGTGGGTGAGGTGTAGGTAGTATCCATGTACTCATGTAGGCATAGACGTATTCCTACATTTCTCTGGCCAGTAGATTTGATAAACACACATGGCATGATTAATTGCTACATCGCATGATTTTGGAACTTATATTGTAAATACTGTTTTTAGAACTTATATTACACATGTAAGTGAGCTTGGGGTGGAGACTCCTTGAGGACCCCTTGTCTTACTGAAATTTCTTGTTAGAGATCTCACCCCACGTTTGGGGATGCTTATTTCAGGATCAGGTAATGTTGAGGGCTCAGGTGGCAGGAGGCCAGAGCTGAGTTGATGTGATGATATGCTGACTGCTGTTATGTTTTCCGCTTTGATTATGCTATTTATGTTGAGACTGTTATTGGGCTATGTTGCCTTATTTGGTGAGCATGGGGTTTGTCCATGCCACATGATTGTGTCATTGTCTTTCTAATTATGTTGTAATTAAAGTATCAGGATTTTGACCCAGGCTATGTGTTGTAGTCATGTGGTTTTAGATACTCACGTATTATTTATATATGAGGTATTTCAGTTAGTTGTCTTGCAATATACATACAGGCAGTATTTTTATGAAAATGATTAAGTAATCAAGTTGGTTAAGATAATGACGTCATAATTGAATTAAAGAAAAAGTTATTCCACATTTTAATTAAGCGTGGCTTAATACGATAGTGTGTTAACAATCCAGGTTAACACGGGCTGTTACATTTTATGGTATCAGAGCACTTTCTAGGGAAAAGCCTGTATGTATTGCAATAACTTAGGATGTGTCGTTGCGTGTCTACTTTGTGTTCTCTCTGACTGGTATGTGTCATGATGATGCATATGTGACCACATGGCGTGGGCCTGATCAACTAATTCTTTGTGTAACTTGTGCAGAGTCATGGTGCCACCAAGGAGGAACACGAGTACGAGCGAGGATCAGACGGATCTTGTCCTGGCTGCATTAGCTGAGATGCAGGCGGCCCGACTAGCCGACCAGGAAGCCACGAGGATGGCGAACCGGGCGATGCTGGACGCTGTTCGAGATGCGAACCGGCAAACCACGGCAGAGGTTCTGGAGGAGAACCGGATGGCCAACATGACTATGATGAGGGTCATGTTGGAGGAGTTGAGGGCTGGTCCTGCTGCGGGCCAGTGTCCTCCACCACCTCCACCACCGCCACCGCCTCCATCTCCGCCTAGTCAACAGGAGGACACCCAGAGCCAGATGGGTGAGGGCAGTCACTTGACGGGGGCTATGCAGACTATCCCCGTCTTTGCTGAGGATCGTGACGAGATCGATCACCGGTTGAATGCTTTCCGCAAGCATAAGCCACCTTCTTTCGACGGATCGTATGATCCCATTGCTGCTGCTAGATGGCTTCAGGCGTTGGACAAGATTTTCCGGATCATGCAGTGCACCGATCCGCAAAAGCTGTTGTTCGCCACGTACATGCTGGAGGGCGAGGCCCATGAGTGGTGGACCAACCTTTCTCATGTCTACGAGATGCAGGGCCATGTGATGACGTGGCCATTCTTCGAGGAGAGCTTTCTGGGTCAGTATTTTCCATATGACTCTCAGGAAAGGAAACAGGGAGAGTTTGACCGGTTGGTACAGGGCTCGTTGTCTGTTGACGAGTACCTGGCCAAGTTTAATGAGCTGGTCAAGTTCTCTCATTTCCGCATGGCGAGACCGACTCCCGTTTTTCTTGCGGCTAAGTTCCGGAGGGGACTTAATGAGGACATTGCTGGACATCTTGCTGGTTCTGCTTCGAGAGACTTCGGAGCTTTGGTACAGCAGTGCCGCGACATCGAGGACTACTGCCGTGCGAGTCAGGCCAAGAAGGCCAAGGTTGAGGTGCCACAGAGCACTGGTGGTTCTACTCCCTGGAAGAACAAAAATTTTGCGAACAAGGGCAAGGGCAAACAGTTGGCGGCTAAGCAAGCGCCAAATCAGTTTAGAAAGACTGCTACTCAGGGGAACACCGCGAGACCTCCTGCTCCCAGATGTTCGGGATGCGGGAAGTCACATTTTGGGCCGTGTTCTACCGGACAGCTGATATGCTTCCAGTGTGGCAAGGAGGGCCACTATTCCAGAGATTGCCCGACGGCGAGAGTTGCTGCAGTGCAGGCTGTGCCTTTGCAGATGGTTCCTACTGGGGCACCAGCCGTGCCACCTACTACGGGGCGAGTTTACACACTTGATCGTCAGCAGTCGGACAGGGCTCCGAACCTGGTTAGAGGTACTGTTACCATTGGCGGTTCAGCTGTTGATGTTTTGTTTGATTCCGGGGCAACGCACTCTTTTGTTGCTACCCCTATTGCTGTGGGGCTTGAGTTGCCCAGTGATGTGCTTTCTCCACCGATGCGGGTGACCACCGCCACCGGAGAAAAATGTTTGACGTCCACTGTTCATCGCGATGTAGCGTTTCAGTGGGACGGCCGTGACTTCTCGGTAGATCTGATAGGATTGCCGATGGCCAACCTTGAGATTATTCTGGGCATGGATTGGTTGTCCAGAAACTGTGCAATGATTGATTGCTGTGCCAAGAAAGTGGTGATGTCTCTGGGTGGGTCCACAGCCAGTTCCTCACCGTTCATTTCAGTCCTGCAGGCGAGGAGGGCCTTGAGAGCAGGGGCATTTGGCTATGTCATGTTGGGAGGTTTGGTGAGTGGGACACAGGAGGATCTCACTGGCATTCCTGTGGTGAGGGAATTCCTCGAGGTGTTTCCTGAGGAGATTCCTGAGTTTCCACCACAGAGGGAGATAGAGTTCTCCATCGATTTATTGCCTGGTGTGGGGCCTATATCGTTGGCTCCATACCGGATGTCGCCACCAGAGTTGGCGGAGCTGAAGAAGCATATTCAGGAGCTTTCAGCGAAAGATTTTATTCGGCCGAGTGTGTCTCCCTGGGGAGCACCGGTCATTTTTGTTAAAAAGAAAGATGGGACTATGCGGTTGTGCACCGACTACAGACAGTTAAACAAGGTGACAATCAAGAACAAGTACCCTCTTCCACGCATTGATGATTTGCTGGATCAGCTCAGGGGTGCTTGTGTGTATTCCAAGATTGATCTCCGGTCCGGTTATCATCAGATACGGGTAAAGCCGGAGGATGTCCCAAAGACAGCGTTTCGCTCGAGGTACGGGCACTACGAGTACTTGGTGATCCCGTTTGGACTCACCAATGCACCCGCAGTGTTCATGGACTACATGAACAGGATCTTCCAGCCGTACCTGGATCAGTTTGTGATCGTCTTCATTGACGACATCTTGATTTACTCCAAGACGGAGGAGGAGCATACTGAGCACTTGAAGATTGTGTTGCAAGTGCTGAAAGAGAAAAAGCTATATGCTAAGCCGTCAAAATGTGAGTTTTGGCTCAAGGTGGTGAAATTTCTGGGTCATGTGATTTCTGCTAATGGAGTTGCAGTTGATCCTAACAAGATTGAGGCCGTGATGGATTGGGAGAGGCCTAAGACGGTTACAGAAGTGAGAAGCTTCTTGGGTTTGGCGGGCTACTATAGGAGGTTCATAGAAGGATTCTCCAAGATGGTGTTACCGATGACTCGCCTTACCCGAAAGGAGACTCCATTCGTGTGGACACATGAGTGTGAGGAGTGTTTCCAGGAGTTGAAGGAGAGACTGACTACTGCTCCAGTGTTAGTTCTTCCTGATCCTTCGGAACAGTTTGAGTTATACTGCGATGCCTCTGGTAAAGGACTTGGCTGTGTGTTGATGCAGAAAGGGAAAGCGGTTGCTTACGCTTCAAGACAGTTGAAACCTCATGAGGAGAACAACCCGACTCACGACTTGGAGTTGGCGGCCATTGTTTTTGCTTTCAAGATTTGGAGGCGTTACCTGTTTGGCATGAAGTTTGCTGTATTCAGTGACCACAAAAGCCTGAAGTATCTGTTCGACCAGAAGGAGTTGAACATGAGACAGCGAAGATGGATGGAGTTCTTGAAGGACTACGACTTTGAGTTGAGGTACCATCCTGGCAAGGCCAATGTGGTAGCCGATGCTTTGAGTCGGAAATCCGTGAGCTTATCCAGCTTAATGATGAACGACTACGAGGTGATCGAGAAGTTCAGAGACTTGAGAGTGAACTCCTGGTTTGGGGGCGCACTGTTTGAAATGGAAACAGCAGAAGTAATAAATGAGCTGATGGAAAAGATTAAAGAGGCGCAAGTGCAAAGAGAGTGCCTTGATTATGTGAAAATCTAGGACGATGTGTCTTAGAACGAGGACGGATTGCTGCTGTTCCAGAAGAGGATTGTTATTCCTCGAGGGCCATTGACCGAAGAGGTTATGGCAGAGGCTCATAAGGGCCGGTTCACTATCCACCCTGGTGCTACAAAAATGTACCAGGACTTAAAAAGGAATTTTTGGTGGCCGGGCATGAAGAAGGACATAGCGGTCTACGTGTCCAAGTGTTTGATATGTCAGAAAGTGAAGATCGAGCACCAGAAACCGTCTGGTAAACTTCAACCTCTTGAGATTCCACAGTGGAAGTGGGAGAGTATTTCCATGGACTTCGTGGTAGGATTGCCTAAGACTCAGGCTGGTTGTGACTCTATCTGGGTCATTGTGGACAGATTGACCAAGTCTGCCCATTTTCTTCCAGTGAAGGTGAGCTTCACTACAGAGCAGTTGGCCAAACTATATGTCCGCGAGATCGTGAGGCTTCACGGGGTGCCCGAGAGTATCATCAGTGATAGGGACCCGAAGTTCACATCTCGGTTCTGGGAGGCGCTGCAGGAGGCTTTTGGTACGCAGTTGAGATTGAGTACCGCCTATCACCCTCAGACTGACGGTCAGACTGAGCGGACCATCCAGACATTGGAGGACATGCTGAGAGCTTGCACGTTGGAGCAGGGTTCTGCATGGGATAGGTACCTTCCGTTGGTAGAATTCTCGTACAACAACAGTTTTCATGCTAGTCTGGGCATGGCACCCTACGAAGCGCTGTATGGTAGGAGGTGTCGGACTCCTACCTGCTGGTCTGAGGTTGGAGATAAAGAGCTATTTGGCCTGGACTTTGTCCAAGATACTACCCTGCAGATCCAGATGATCAGGGAAAAGTTGAAGCAGGCGCAGAATCGCCAGAAAAGCTACTATGATGTCAAGCATCGACCACTGGAGTTCAGTGAGGGTGAGCACGTGTTTGTGAAACTTTCACCTGTCACCGGTGTTGGATGGGCACTCGGCGTGAGGAAGTTGAGCCCGCGATTCATTGGGCCCTACCAGATCCTTGGTAGAGTAGGACCAGTTGCCTATCGACTCGCCTTACCTCCGAACTTAGCCAACATCCACGACGTGTTTCACGTGTCTCAGCTTCGGAAGTACATAGCAGACCCTTCGCACGTGGTGCAGCCGGATGATGTGGAGGTTCGGGAGAACCTAAAGACTCCCGTCGGACCACTCAAGATTCTCGATCGAGGCGAGAAACAGCTTAGGAGCAAGATCATTCCGATGGTCAAGGTGCAGTGGACTGAGCGTAGTCCCGAGGAATGCACGTGGGAGCGAGAGGAAGAGCTTCTCCGACAGTATCCCGACTTTCGAGACATGTATGTTTCTGATTTTGAGGACAAAATCCTTAAAAAGGTGGGGTGAATGTAAGAACCTGCACCGCTAATTAAGGTAATTAGTAAATTAATTATGATAATTAGGAAAGGATTTCATAATTTACCTAAATAATTAATATTGGGCTTAGATAATTATACTGAGTGAGTAAAAATGCTGAAAGTCGCTTTTCGGAAGAAAAACGCAGATACCGGTTCTGCTACTCGGTAAAAATGCGTACCGGAAAAGTATCCCGGAAAATTATAACGAATGCATGATAATTACTAGAATATTATGTAGGACTTGTAAAACAAGTTTCAAGTCAAAATAACGTAATCTGATGCCAGAACTGATACTGGCTATGGAAAAACGCGTACCGGAAAGGTGCTCCGAAAAATAAAATAAAAATATGACAAATCTTAGAAAAATGTCTAGGTCTAGAATCCGAAATTGGGGATCAAGATCTTTTACTTTGCTATTAAGGCTAATACTGCGCGATTAGTGGCTTGTGCCTATAAATAGACACATTAGTGGGCACAAAACCCTAGGCATGCACATATGAACGTGAGGAGGCTGTGTTTTTCTGAATGCTTGGCTGTTCATGGCATTCCTTCACCATTGTGAGCTTTGTAACCCTTCTCCTCCAATCTTCTTCACCATTCCTTCTCCTAAACAACTAGAGTGTGTTTTGTGAGAGTGGAGTGCAACCTTTTCTGAGTTGAGGTGCTGGGTGAGGGGTGTTTAGTGGGCTGTGGTGTTGTCTCCATGGTTATGAACCATTGTTCATACCATTAGAGGTTTCAAGAAGCCTCCTTTGGTGCCAAGAAGCAACCTTTGGTGTGGCATTTTCGTGTCCTTGGGTGTGCTGGACTTGTGTGCAGTATTGGGAGCTCCAAGAGCTTCATACCTCCTCCATTTCTGTCTTAAGCCTTGGGGTAAGTTATCTCACCATGATCATGATTTTATCTTGCTTAAAGTTGGTGTCTTGGCATGTAAAAGGTTAAAATGAAGTAACCAACACCTAAGTGAACTTGTATATGCTTAAAGATGCATGCTTTAACGTGTACATGTGTTAAAAGTTGGATCTTTGGGTTGGATATTCACGAAATGCAGAAACTGCATTATGTCGTGAGATATCCGGATATTTGTCGAACAGATATCCGGATATCAGTATCCGGATATGGTATCCGGATATTGATATCCGGATATGGGATCTGGGTATCCGGATATGGCATATCCGGATATGTCCAGTGTGATATCCGGATATGACATATCCGGATATGTCCCTTCTGATATCCGGATATCCTGGGTTTTCACAGAACAGTAGCCGTGCTGTGTGAACAGTAAGCTATTGGGTGTTTGTGGACCCAAGATTAAGGAAGTTGAACTTCTGTAATAAATGGACTAAGTCAGAATCATATGATTAAGGGCTTATGGCTTTGTTGGAAGCCTTAAGACGTAAAACGTAAAGGAAAGGCGTAGTCTTTAAGTTGTATGCTTGTGATACATAAATATTGATGTATTATTGGTCCATATCAGATTGTGATACTACTGTTTGTGGACTTGTGAGTGGTTGGACTCTTGGCTTGGATAGCTAGCTTGCAAGGTAAGCTTTCGTGTCCTCGGTTTAGCCATTTTGTTGTTCCACCATGTCCCATGGGGATGGGTTTACGCATGCTGTGTTACATGCTTTATTGTTTTGGAAATGCTGTTGAGCTATTTATATGAAATGAGCTTTTATGAGATGCATGTGGTGTCCACCTAGGCGGTAATCCTGAGTATGTAGTACATACAAGATGGAGAAGCTGTGGGTGAGGTGCAGGTAGTATCCATGTACTCATGTAGGCATAGACGTATTCCTACATTTCTCTGGCCAGTAGATTTGATAAACACACATGGCATGATTAATTGCTGCATCGCATGATTTTGGAACTTATATTGTAAATACTGTTTTTAGAACTTATATTACACATGTAAGTGAGCTTGGGGTGGAGACTCCTTGAGGACCCCTTGTCTTACTGAGATTTCTTGTTAGAGATCTCACCCCACGTTTGGGGACGCTTATTTCAGGATCAGGTAATGTTGAGGGCTCAGGTGGCAGGAGGCCAGAGCTGAGTTGATGTGATGATATGCTGACTGCTGTTATGTTTTCCGCTTTGATTATGCTATTTATGTTGAGACTGTTATTGGGCTATGTTGCCTTATTTGGTGAGCATGGGGTTTGTCCATGCCACATGATTGTGTCATTGTCTTTCTAATTATGTTGTAATTAAAGTATCAGGATTTTGACCCAGGCTATGTGTTGTAGTCCTGTGGTTTTAGATACTCACGTATTATTTATATATGAGGTATTTCAGTTAGTTGTCTTGCAATATACATACAGGCAGTATTTTTATGAAAATGATTAAGTAATCAAGTTGGTTAAGATAATGACGTCATAATTGAATTAAAGAAAAAGTTATTCCGCATTTTAATTAAGCGTGGCTTAATACGATAGTGTGTTAACAATCCAGGTTAACACGGGCTGTTACAGTATACTTGCTGATCCACGTCACGCTCCCCTTTCAGTTCCCCAGTCCTCTTGGTTAAAAAGAAAGACGGTACCTAGCGGTTCTGTGTTGACTACCGTGCACTTAACACTATCACTGTCCCTGACAAATTTCCTATTCCTACATTGGATGAACTGTTAGATGAACTTCATGGGGCCCACATCTTCTCCAAACTGGACCTTCGATCAGGCTATCATCAAATAAAAATGCATTTGGAGGATGTGCCTAAGACGGCATTTCGCACTCACAGTGGTCATTTTGAGTTTCTGGTGATGCCTTTTGGGCTTTCTAATGCCCCTTCCACCTTCCAGGCCACCATGAACCATATATTCTCTGGGTTTTTACGTCGCTTTGTTGTCATATTTTTTGATGACATTTTGGTGTATAGTCCATCTATGCAGGCCCATGCCGATCATTTATCCCAGGTGTTGCAAACCCTTCGCCACCATCAATTCTTTGTTAAAATGACTAAATGTTTATTCGCTGTGCAGGAGATCCAATTCTTGGGTCAGGTAATATCAGCGTCCGGGGTTAGTCCTGACCCTTCCAAGGTTCAGGCAGTGCGAGATTGGCCAACTCCTAATTCAGTGACCCAATTACGGGCCTTTTTAGGACTTTCTGGTTATTACCGTCGATTTATTAAGAGTTATGCTATGGTTGCAGCCCCACTTACTGATCTTCTTGCTAAAGATGCATTTCAGTGGTCTTTAACAGCAGATCATGCTTTTGTTTCTCTCAAGCATCTCCTTACTACGGCCCTAATTTTAGCGCTGCCCAATTTCCAGTTGCCATTTATTTTGGAAGCTGATGCTTCGGGAGTGGGAGTTGGAGCCGTCTTATTACAGGAAAATCATCCTATTGCCTATTATAGTCGCAAGGTCTACCTATTTACGTGAGATGTACGCCATTACCTCTGTTGTAGCAAAGTGGCGTCAGTATTTGCTGGGATCCTCTTTTATCATCAAGACGGACCATCACAGCTTGCACCACTTGATGACTCAAGTGATTCAGACCCCAGAACATCAACAATTTCTGGCAAAATTGTTGGGGTACAATTATGCGATTCAATACAAATCGGGCAAACAGAATATTGTGGCTGACGCTCTTTCGCGCTAGCCCGAGGGGACTACGAGCACTTCATCCCCATCACTATTAATCTTGGCTACTCCTACATCTCACTACAGTTCCACTATACAGAATGAGTTACATACAGATCCTTATGCTACACAAATAATTAAGGAATTACAATCAAATTCTTCCAAATGGCCTCGTTGGCAGATGCAAAATGGGTTGTTGTTTCATAACCACCGGTTGTATATTCCTGCTGCGTCTTCCTTGATACCACTCTTACTGCAGGATTTTCACTCTTCCAGGATAGGGGGTCATGCGGGGGTCCGCCGTACGTTACTCCGCTTAGCAGCCAAGTTCACCTGGAACAAAATGAGGAAAGATGTTCAACAATTTGTGCAACAGTGTGAAGTTTGTCAAAAAGCAAAGTTACCTAACCACACCCCCTATGGCTTACTCCAGCCTTTACCCATACCCGATGAAATTTGGTCGGACTTAACAATGGATTTTGTGACCCATTTACCACCTTCCTCAGGGTTCACGGCTGTCCTAGTGGTGGTGGACAGACTCACAAAGGGGGCTCATTTCGCTGCCTTACCCTCGAAATACTCTGCTTCTAAAGTCGCTATGGTGTTTTGGGATACAGTGGGCAAGTTGCATGGTCTTCCCCGCTCAATAGTCTCTGACAGAGACCCTATATTTCTCAGTGAGTTTTGGCAAACTCTTTTCAAACTTCAGGGGACCCGTTTGCATTTTAGCTCTGCCTACCACCCACAAACGGATGGTCAGACAGAGCAGGTTAATCGAACTTTAGAGCAGTACCTTAGATGCTTTGTTCATGAGCGTCCCACAGCGTGGCATCAATTCCTGAGTTGGGCGGAGTTTCATTACAACACCGCTCACAATCGTTGCATAGGTACCTCTCCTTTCCGGGCTACCTTTGGGCGTTTTCCTCCCGATCTACTCTCCTACACATTGGGATCCACGACTGTTGAAGCGGTCGATTATGATCTTCAGACACGTTCCAAGCTCCTGTCAACATTAAAACACAATTTAAAGAGAGCTCAGACAACGATGAAAGTTCAGGCGGACAAGAAAAGGAAAGACATCACCTTTGTGGAAGGGGATCTCGTTCTCCTTCGCTTACAGCCATTTCGGCAGCTCACCATACATCGTCGATCTTGCCACAAGCTGAGCTTACGCTTTTATGGACCCTTCAAAGTCCTCGAACGAATAGGACCGGTCGCTTACTGTCTCCAACTTCCAGAAGCATCGCGGGTTCACCCCGTCTTCCACGTCTCCTTGCTTCGACCTTTCTTTCCCAATCACAGTTATCAAGTTCATGAGTTTCCCCCTGATCTTCGAACCATACCACCACAGCACACACCAAAGGCGTTGCTTTCTCGGCGCACCATTTGGAGGCAGGGACGACCAGTGCCTCAAGTCCTTGTTCAATGGGAGGGGCTGCTTCAGGAAGATTCTACATGGGAAGACGAAGCAGTGTTGAACTCTACTTCGGCTCCCAAGACCCCATCTCTGCCTCATCCACACCATTTGCTGGACTCTCCTCTCTCTGGTTTGGGAGAACGCGACACTAATGACCCCTTGGGTTCTACCCAGGATCATTCAACTACCCAACTTCCCTGTTCCACCGTACCGTCATCCAATGGGAACGCTCAAGCCAGGATTCTTATCCCCTCACTCACCACTTCGACTTCGACAGCTGTCCCTGATCCTGCACCAGCCCCACTTGTGCTTGCTAGCTGGCTTCCACCCTCGCACGCTGGGCCGTCCAATTGCGTGTCACATGCTGGGCCGTCCAATTGCGTGCCACATGCTGGGCCGTCCAACCTCGTGGGCGAGGTTTGTTCTGAAGGAGAAGGGGATGTTGAGGCCCAAGACCGTGAGCCCAACAAGGATAAGCCCATCCGCATTAGAAGGAGACCAGGATACTTAAGGGACTATTGTCCATAATAAATAGAGGCCCAGATTTGTCATAATATGTTTGGGTTAATGATTAACATGTGTAATAGAAAATGTAGGTTGTAAGAAAATGATATAAAGAGCCCTGGGGGCGTAATGGAAAATACATAAAAGCTTGGACAAATTTCTCTCTTCTTTCTCTTTCTCTCTCTAATCTGTTATTTCTCTCTGAAACTCCCTCTCATCTCTTTCTGGATCTATAATTTACCCTTCAGTTTATGTTTTAAGTGTATATTGGATTGTGTTGTAAGTGCCCCAAGGCGTTGTTGGTCCTTGTGTGTGCCACCCATTGGACTTTGCTGGATTTCAGGTGTATTAGTAGTGTTAAACAACTTATGCAAATTTTGGGATTTTAGGAAATACAAAGGAAACTCTCGCGAATTTTCTGTAGAATTGGCAGTTTTTGGGTGAACTTCGGAAGAGCGTATCTCTCTCCATAGTGTTCCGATTGGGACGTGCCATACGCCATTTTGAAGCTTAAGATGTCCCCTACGTTATGTAAAAATCCTAGGATGATTGGTGGTGTGCGCAGCCCATGGTGGTTGAAGGAAGGTTCTGCCCTGTTCTGTCCTGTTTAGTGGGCAGATTTGAGGCAGTTTAGGGAAATTAATTCCCGCTTCGTTACTTGGTCAAATTAAGCATACGATATATCAAATCGCAGTTTGAGGTGTCTAGTTTATGGTGTATAAGTTTGAGGGACATTGGCTGGGCGGTTAGGTGCAGTTTATTCCGTGAAGATTGGAGGTTTTAGGCTGTTTTGGAGTTGGTAGGCAATGTTGTTTGTCCAACTTCAAACGGCGATAACCGGAGCTCACGAGCTCGGAATCGAGTGTGTGATAGCTTGTTAGAAAGGTAAGTGAATAAGGAAAAAAGATAATCTGGAGTTTTAGTTTGGATTTTATTTTGTGTTCGTAGAAAAACAAATTAGCAAATCTGGTTAAGTGGTGAAAACGTAAAAAGTGAGGAATTGGCTAAGTGGGTTTATGGGAACCCCTTAGTATCTTGTATGTGATAAAATAAAGTGTATAAATGGTTAAGAAAGTCTTCTGCTAGTGTTTCAGTTACGATCA
This sequence comes from Gastrolobium villosum, assembly GCA_032173675.1. NCBI lineage: Eukaryota > Viridiplantae > Streptophyta > Magnoliopsida > Fabales > Fabaceae > Gastrolobium > Gastrolobium villosum. The sequence goes on along the minus strand of JAVKPL010008722.1, from coordinate 15,502 downwards.
CAGCTTTTTATTATTACGCTTTTTATACTTTTACTGTTCGCGTAATAATCGGAAAAAGTTTATTCGCATTTTTATAAATAAATTGTTGTGATTGTAACTGCGCTTAATATCATAATTAATGTTAACAATACCGGTGTACAACGGGCTGTTACATTATTGTTTAGCCATTCTTTCTTTACATGAGCTGTGCCATTGATGATATAACCACCTTTTTCGAGCACCGATTTTGTACTTGTTTTTCAATATCTTCCAAGTAATACTATATTTTAAATTTGGAACCATGTTCACCAAAATGCTAATGGAAAATAAGAAACAATGTTGACTTTACTAGTAGTATATATAAATTAAAAAGAAAATTAGTGAGTAGTTGCTAACAAATTGGCAAGTAATTATCACCACCTTAAAGTAATATTGATTAAAAAAATTTCAAATAATTATTGTAATGAGATTGCAAAGAAAGTTAAATTAATTATTAGAAACATTTTATGTAATTGTAGTAATAATGTTATATGCCAAAGAGACTAATATAATGTTTAAAACAATAGCACATAACGTACAAAAAAAGAATGTTTATTGTATAGAATAATATTTCCGATTGAAATAATATGATCGTCCACTTAATTGCATATGCAACAAAGAAGATCTACATTATTCAATATGTAGATAAAAGTAATTATGATGTCTATGCATCTTGCGGTAGTCGTTCTGCCAAATAGATGTAGAATAGCCCCATAGCACCGGTGGTAAATTCGTTTTTGTATATTGATTCTATGGTCAAAGTTTCACCATCGTTAATCTTGACAGTACCTGGTTGTGGATAACAAACTGACATTCCAACCGCGTAACCTTCTTCATTGCCTGCTTCCTTTCCCGTTCCATATTTTGGTGTTGAAGTACACAAAGTTCTTCCATCCTAATTTAATAAAAAAAATATAAATTTTAGAAGTGAAGACACAATAAAATATATGTCTTCCTACAAGTTTATTGATTATAAAGAAAATTTACGTCTTTAATACATATCAAGCACACAAAAATTAATAAAACAATCTATCATGAGAGTGATGGCGAATATTGAACTTCACCTTTCCGTATAAAGTTGCATTAACAACCCCAGAATGCATATGAGCAACGCCATAGATGAGATAACCACCTTTTTCCATTGGGATGTTTGTTTTTTGGACATGAGGGGAGTTGTTATTACCATTTTCAGGAATAGTATATTCAACCTGTATCAAATTGAAAATCTTTACTACTCACGTAATCCCAAAAAATTAACAGATTTTGGAATTCAATTAACATTGAAAAGTGTAGTTAAAAATTAAGTGTATATTCATAAGTTATTTACCTTGCACTCGTGGATTGTTTTGGAGCCATTCGACATTACCTTATCGGTGGAATCAAGTATGTAAACCTTAACAGGGACTTGGAATTCGTCCCAATCAACCCACCTTATTTTGTATCTTAGGGCAAGCCTTCTCGTTGGGGCCTGAAATCCCTCTCTCAATTTGCACTGTAACTTATCAGTGCAACAAAAGATTCCTCCCTTATAATCAGGGTTCAATGGTTTTCCATCAACACCCTTTGTGGTACTAAAGAAATTCTTTGTGATATTCATAAGGTCACATCTGCATTCGGAGCAACCTTTCCTATCTTGTACGCCACGTGTATCAATGGCCATGATATTGAAGAACCATTTGTCTTCAAACCCATTAGGAAGTTTTGCAGGGTTACCTACCTCTATTGCAAAAGGATCTGGAATGTTTGAGATTGTTCCTCGTGATTCACCCCCAAAGCCCCAATAATGTGGAAGAACAGGACCTTGGCATGTGCCTTGGTTTCTCACGAAAATGGCTCTTTCAAGAAGACTCTTAGTTGATTTTGGGTTGTCAAAGTATCTTAAAGCAAACCAATGATGGAGGTAAGTTTCATACAAAGGTACAGGATTTCCATCTTCATCAATTAGTTCAGCATCGAAACTCTTAATACCAACATGACCTCTTGGAAAATCAATATCTATCAATTGTGTCTCCACAACTGATCCTGGTCTCATTTCAAACTTTCCAGACACAAAAGTTGCAGACTTGATGTGTGTTTTGGGATCCAGTACAGAGGATGAGTACGCCGTGCTCGATAGAAGCACTAGTATTGATGAGGAAAGCATCAAGGTTTTAAACATAAACCTCATGTTCACCTGTACATACGTAAACCATTAATAATTATCACATATTTTATTTAGGAATAAAGTTTCTATTCTAATGTTATTATATATGTCATGTAACCTTATAATAAACAATTCAAGGTTCAAACATATATATGCTCAAAAATTGGATGACAGGAATTGCATACCACACGAGAAGAAGAGGAGGGAAAGGCCATGGTAGAGATTTGGTCTTCCCCGAAATTCCAAGCAGCTTTTGAAATTGTGAAATAGCGGTTGGAGACAATTTTGTGTACATATGGAGGTCTTGTCCGCTACTTTTATAGTAGAACTCTGCAATAGCATCGCTGGCGCCGTAACTTGATGCCAATTCCACACAAAGCTGTTTTTACCGGTAATTAAGTGGTTTGGACAAAATTTGATGATCAACCTGGGTATGCGACAATGCAAGCCCTTAAACAACTCTATAGTTATTTATAGTAACAACAACTTGATGGCAGTTGATAGTTTATAACTAAACAATAACAATTTAAATAGAAATTTCCTTTTCTGCGAAAATTTGTTAGAGATTTTATGTTTTTCTCTTCCGTTTTCGTTGTTAATTTTTGTTATAGGTTATCACAGAAGATACGGAAATCATATGAAAACAAATATTACCCCATATATTATATATATTTTTCGATGGCAAAGCTGCTTTTAAGATACGTAATTAATTATCTTACAGAACTATGTGGTGTCACTTTTTTTAATGAAAATAATATTTAACGGTTTTCAGAATATCAAATGCTTAACCATATCAATAAATGAGATTTTTATTGTCATAATAACGACTGAAAATGTAAAAAATCGTTAATTAATTATCCCCACATAATTTTAATTTTTGATTTTAAATGAGGCACTTCGAATATTGCTTTTTGCAACATTTTATGTGCATTGTTATATCAAATGCTTATTCATATCTAACAGCATATATTACAAAATTATTTCGGTTTGAATGGACCGTCAAACAATAAACATAACAGAAAGTTTTCCTGTGACTTATCTATTGATCTTATGGCGATTAAACATTGACGAATTATTTTTATGGGTAGTATTGATTGATAAATGGAGAACTAACGATATAATAACGGGGAACTAATGGTAATGTTGCCAGGTAATTAATTAACTCTTATAATTAATTGATATTTTTTGTGCTGGGCTAACAAGCATGTTTCTCTAAGAGTTGCAAGAAGATTACGTGCCCACGTCTCTAGCATTTCTAGAAAACACTAGATAAGCGATCACAAGAATTACGAGGCACTGGTACGGTCATATATATATATATATATATATATATATATATATATATATATATATATATATATATATATATATATGGGTCAGGATCATTTTACAGCAGTGCAAGTTACACTTTCAATCTTCTCCGTTGATCCCACTTATATCTAAGGGCTCATATTTTTTAGTACTGTGAGTCATTGGATACAAGTGGATCAATGGTCAAGAGTGAGTGTAAGACTTCTAACTCTTACCGGTGTAAGAATATCATGCCTATATATATATATATATATATATATATATATATATATATATATATATATATATATATATATATATATATATATATATATATATGGTCAGGATCATTTTACACTAGTGTAAGTTACACTCTCAATCTTGTCCGTTGATCCCACTTATATCTAAGGGCTCAAATTTTTAGTAAAGTGAGTCATTGGATACAAGTGGATCAATGGTCAAGATTGAGTGTAAGACTTCTAACTCTTACATCCGTGTAAGAATATCATACCCCATATATATATATATATATATATATATATATATATATATATATATATATATATATATATATATATATATATATATATATACGGAAATCATACTCTCATGCTACAGGGGAGTAGCATTTTTTCCTGCACAAATTCATTTTCCGTGCCAATTAATTTTTCTTTTCTTTTTTAATATAAAATAGGGGACCTACGTTTAACTTATGTCTAATTTTTTCTCTCCTACAATCCTACAATATAAGAAAATATGAACCCATATATATATATATATATATATATATATATATATATATATATATATATATATATATATATATATATGAAAAATGATTTTTAATGTGATTGTATATAAGCATTGGTGCAGTCACTTAAAAATTACGTCGTTTTAGGTGGGATAAAGGAAGTTTGCGTTCAAAATTAACTGTACAAAATGAAAATATTATATTTATTTCCACCTTTGTATCGTTATGATTTTCCATATTTAATGCTTTATATTTATTTTTGTCTTCAGATGGTTATGATTCCCTATATTTAATACTTTCATACTATAAAACGATGTAGTTTTATATGACTGCACCAATCCTTAGGTGCAGTCACTGTACATCCGCCAATATATATATATATATATATATATATATATGCTATCTATTTTCATAAGGATGCGTTTTTTAAGATTATTTTTTTATTCAGATCTATGTAATTCTGCACTTTTTTCGGGGTCGATATTTAGCTTTATTTTAAGAAGAGTAAATATCTTTTTAGGTTCTCAGATAATTTCATGATGTCTGCTTTCGTCCCTAGCAAATAAAAAGGCTATTTGTGGTCCCTATGAAATTCAAAATGGACCTATTTAGTTGAAATCGTAGTCCCTCACAAATTCAAAAAATACCCACACCTCAAAAGAACTAAAACGGGTCCACTTTGAATTTCTTAAGGACCACGAATATTATTTTTATTTGCTAGGGACTAAAGTGGGTATCGTAAAATTAGCTGAGGACCGAAAAGGGTATTTACTCTTTTCAGAATAAATAAATTAAAATCGATAGTTTTTGAAGACCTATGATTTAATGATGTCAAAGGATTGAAGAGAAAATTTGAAATTGAAGATTAAAGGCTTGGAATCATCATGATATATAGGTTAGAAGCAGCGTATGGCACGTCCCTATCGGACCTCTGTGGAGGGAGATATGCTCTCCCAAAGTTCGCCTAATTTCTGCCAATTTCTAGAAATTCCGCTAGAGTTTCCTTTGTTTTTCCAATAATCCCCAAATTTGCAAAAGTGTTCTCTAACCTCAATTTGTACCTAATAATCATTGGGTGGCACACAAGGACCAGTAATGCCTTGGTGCTCTTACAACCCTTCACAGTTTATATTTTAATCAATATACATCATTCATGCTTACTTTCTCAATTTAACTTATTTCAATCACAAGATCCTATTTGCATGCATTCTTAGAATTATAAAGCATCATTCACATCCTAGAATAGGCCTATTTCCCTTTCATCATATTACATACTTCCATATTACATCAAGTCTTCATATACAATTTACAACTCCTCCAAATGACATATTATAAATTACAATCAATAACTTTCAAATAAAACATGATAATCCTAGACTAAACTTAGACAAAATACATCATGAACAAAATGATAACAATAATCCTAATCATATGCATTTTTCATGACCTAAGTCTAGCCTAGGCCCAATGGTCCCAAAATGCAAAACAATCCTATGTCCAAATCATCCTACGGGCTTCTTGCCCGCAGCTCCAGCACCACTGCTACCTCCTGAAATAAAGTCCCCAAAGCGGGGTGAGATATACGAATATATCTCAGTAACCCAGAGGTTCTGGAGAATACTCCGCCCCATGGCTCACTTCGATGCATATAAATAATATAACATAACATCTAAAAATGGGATAAAGCAAGGGATTTAGTGAAATAGGGGAACATAGGGAAACAAAATATGACGAAGTTGAAATGGTCAATGCTAAAACAACACAACGTCCAGTCTATTGGCCTCGGCATATAAGCCTACGGGTTTCAAACCAAGGAGTGTTCCCAGAACATCAACCAAGGCATCCTCCATCCATATCCACCCGAGACTTCTTAGTGTGTTCCTATCCGGATAACACACCACGACCCCAGGTCAACTGGAACTCCCTCACGGAGACCTATCCAGTGGAAGTTCGTAACGCACGAAGGCAAACGTCTACTGGTAGAGACACGGTACATCCAATGTACCATAACACATACAATATGCATGAGCTTGTTATCCTATATTATTCACATACATTTCTTACCAATACCCTCAATTGGCATGGTGGAACACACAAGGGGATCAAACCCCAGTATCAAGGGATTACCTTACTAATCACCTTCACACAGCTCCAAAGAAATCTTTTTCCCAAGCTAGGTACACAACAGAAATGCCTACACATAGGACATTCCCAATAAATTTTCCATTCATCAACACATGCAATTTATCAAGCATAAAAGCATGGTTCAAAATACTTACCACAATCCCTTTTGGCCCGGGACCAAGGGCAACCCACCGAGCTCACGGTTCAGGGTCCAAATTCGCGAGAGGTAACCTACAGTGATCATATATGGATCATCAAAACACGGTAACCCACCAAAGTCACAAAATGACAATTTTTCCTCCCCCCACAAGTGAGGTTCGGCCAAAACAGTGTAATTTTATAATTTATTTTTCTTTATTTTCTTTTTGTTTTTCTTTAGCATTCTAAGGCTACCCCAATGTCATTTTAGGTGTCAATTTGTATTCTACATCACCACAACATCACTTTTCCCATTTATTTCCTTCTAGGTTCCATACACCATCCAATACAATCCAATATTTTTCCTTTGATTTTCAAAGTATCCAACCATCACACAACCCTTCTAATTAACATTTAACCTTCCAACATATCAATCATACAATTTCACCACCTCCAATTCCCATTTTCCCTCTCTTGGCCGAAATGCACATTGGCCAATACCAAGGATCATTCCATTAAATTCAATTACTGCACACCTCATACAATCCTACCATTAACTGATACAACCATACAAAAACTCAATTACAAAATCCTAAAACATTTCAAAATCACAAAGTGTTGGATTTCTCATCAAAATTTCCTAAGTTATGAGCACATTTCCTCAATAATTTTTATTGCATTTATCACTCCAACACATCATTCTAAGACATATTTATCTAATATACAATCTCATTTTGAGCTCTCTAACTCCATAAATCAAGCATGCAAGCCCTAGGTTTCATAAAATCAAATTCATCAAATCAATCCATGAAAGGTGTTGAAACTTACCCGCAATCAAGTCACAAGGCTCCTCCAATTGATCCCTAAGCAAGGCTTGAGCAACAACTACAAAAACCCCAATTTTCTCCTCAAAATTCGTGGCTGGCTTTTTCTATTTTCTCACAAATGAGGGGGTTTTAAGGGAAACTAATCGGTGGGATGTGTTCGGGTGATGGTTTCCAACAAATTTGCTCACAAACTTTGTTTGATTTGGTGGTGTATTGTGAAAGTTAGAAGCAAAAGAAATTTGGAAGAAAACTCCCCCTTCCAACCATGGAAGCCGTGGCCAAGGAGAGAGAAGAGGGAGAGTGATGAGTGAATAGTGACCTTTTGTCACATGCGATGTTATAACTTAAGTGGGGTGGGTCTCACCGCCACCTCACGCGATTCAAATTAATTCGAAACTCCCTCCGATTCCACTAAACATCCATAATTTCATAACCTATTTAGAAACTCTAATTTTTAACATTAACCATTGTCCTTTAGTTACCCTTGATCAGATGAATCCGGAGTTTTCCGATCGTTCGGAGAAATTGCAGTTTTAAGCTGTTGTGTGCATCGTGGGCACGCTTCCCTAAACTCACTAATTTCCATCAATTTTCAACAGAAATCATATTTCCTATTCCTATATACCATTTATAACTTGTATCCAAACCTAGAGCTCAAAACTCAATCGACACATTTTACGGTGCAACTATACCGCAGTATTTTAACCCGATAAAAAACACTATTCACCAAAATTTCAGAAACTTGCCTAACCACTCAATTTTCCATTCTGAATCCATTTCCATGGTTATTTTTATCATTTGAGACCTCCTACTCAATTTTACCTTCCAAGGGTTGCGTGTTTGGCTAATTACTGTTTTACCCTTTCTTTGTATTTTAACCTAATTTTCAGGATTTTCACTAATCCTTCCTTTTAATCCATGTTTAATATATTAATATATAATTTATAAATGTGAGGTGTTATACTAGAAACATTCAATCATATGTGAGAAGTGAGAAAGAATCAATTAGAAAGAATTTGGATCAAATTCGGATTAGTTTTGGGTTGTGGTCATCGAATATCTGGATATGACATATTCGGATAGGGTATCATAATTTCAAAACCCAGAATATCCGGATACGGAGACACACATATCCGAATATCTTATCGGATGTCACGTGATATTATTTAAATCTGAATCAAATCTTATTGTATATTTTCTAAACCGATTTGGGTTGCTATATAATCATGCTTTAGGGTTCAGAAACATAAGAGAGCATATAATTTCATGCATTAGAGTCAGAATCACCTAAGATTATTATGGTTAAAATTGATATCTAGTGAGAGAAAACAATTTAAACCTTCTTCTTTTTCTTCTGTTTTCTTTTGATTTTCTGTGTAATTCCAGACATAGGGAGGTTACTCTACAGGTTCTAGTACAGATTAAGTGATTGGTTGATTGGTTTATACAATTGGAGTGATCATAGGGTTTAGGTTAAGAGTGATCAAGGGGTTGGTCACAGTCTTGTAAAATGTAACAGCCCGTTGTACATCGGTATTGTTAACATTAATTACGATATTAAGCGCAGTTACAATCACAACAATTCATTTATAAAAATGCGAATAAACTTTTTCCGATTATTACGCGAGCAGTTGAAAACATACAAAATGTAATAATTAAAAGTTGTGACCGTAACTGTAAACTCTTGCGGAATACTTATCTATACTATTTTTATAGCTTACTTTACTTATTATAAGACACTAAGGGGTTCCCATAAACCCACTTAGCCAATTTCATGCTTTTGCGTTTTCTACACATCCGAACATGGTTCGGTCTCTGAATTTCTGCGGACGCACAGTAAAAATTCAGTCCTTCATATCTTGCTATCTTTTTTCTTACTTAATTACCTTCCCAAAACAGACCAGAACAACCCCCAAGTGTAGGGCCAGAACAAGGCAGCAATGTCCCACGACCAACACAGGGCTGCGCACAACTCATACAAGTCTAAGATTTTGGAAAAAGGTAGGGGACATCTCAAGCTTCAAAATGGCGTATGGCACGTCCCTATCGGACCTCTCCGGAGGGAGATATGCTCTCCCGAAGTTCACCTAAAATCTGCCAATTCTGCAGAAAATTCGTTAGAGTTTCCTTTCTATTTTCAAAAATCCCCAATTTGCACTAGTAGTTTTGTGACCTCAAATGTACCTAATAATCATTATAAATCATTGGGTGGCACGCACAAGGACCAGCAATGCCTTGGGGCTCTTACAACCCAACACAGTTCATATTTATTACACAATATGGCTCACTTTAAATCCTTAAATAGTTTTAATCACCAACTTCAATTTCATGAATATTTTCATCATGCAACTAATCATAAACTTAAAATAGGCCTAAAGCCCTTCCATCATAGTACATCATGCATCTATTGTACAATTACAACATTTAACTTACAACTCATAACTTGAATTTACATCTTACAACATAAAACTTAGAATGACAATTATGACAAGACTTAGGCAATATACATATTCATGAATAATTAATGACAAATGCTTCATGATTCATCCTATGGGCCTCTTACCCGCCACTCCTGTGTCACTGCTACCTCCTGAAATAAAGTCCCCGAGACGGGGTGAGACATACGAATATATCTCAGTAACCTAGAGGTTCTGGAGAAAACTCCGCCCAATGGCTCACTTCGATGCATATAAATAATATAAAACAACATCACTTAAAACGGGATATAGCAAGGGATTTAGAGAAAAGGGAAATTATCGAAATATAAACTACGACGAAGCGGGATGGTAGCTACCAATACTGTAACAGCCCGTGTTAACCCGGTCTGTTAACACACTATCGTATTAAGCCACGCTTAATTAAAATGCGGAATAACTTTTTCTTTAATTCAATTATGACGTCATTAACTTAGCCAACTTGATTACTTAATCATTTTCATAAAAATACTGCCTGTATGTAAATTGCAAGACCACTAACTGAATACCTCGTACATAAATAAATGTGTGTATCTAAAGCCACAGGTCTACCCAGGTAGCCTGGGTCAAATCCTGATACTTTAATTACAACATTAACTAAAAGACAGTAACACAATCATGTGGCATGGACAAACCCCATGCTCACCAAATAAGGCAACAATGCCCAACAAATAGTCTCAACATAATCAGCATAATAAAAACGGAAAACATAACAGCAAATCCAGCAAGACAGCATATCAAAATATCAGCTCAACTCTGGCCTCCTGCCACCCGAGCCCTCAACATTACCTGATCCTGAAATAAGCGTCCCCAAACGTGGGGTGAGATCTCTAACAAGAAATCTCAGTAAGACAAGGGGTCCTCAAGGAGTCTCCACCCCAAGCTCACTTACATGTGTAATATAAGTTCTAAAAACAGTATTACAGTATAAGTTCTAAATCATGCGATGCAGCAATTAATCATGTCATGTGTGCTTTCAAATCTACTGGCCAGAGAAATGTAGGAATACGTCTATGCCTACATGAGTACATGGATACTACCTGCACCTCACCCACATGCTTCTCCATCTTGTATGTACTACATACTCAGGATTGCCGTCTAGGTGGACACCACATGCATATCATAATGCTCATTACATATAAACAGCTCAACAGCATTTCCAAAATAATCAAAGCATGTAACACAGCATGCATAAACCCATCCCCATGGGACATGGTGGAACATCAAAATGGCTAAACCGAGGACACGAAAGCTTACCTTGCAAGCTAGCTACCCAAGCCAAGAGTCCAACCACTCACTAGTCCACAAACAGCAGTATCACAATCTGATATGGACCATTAACAAGTCAATATTAATGCATCACAAGCATACAACTTAAAGACTACGCCTTTCCTTTACGTTTTACGTCTTAAGGCTTCCAACAAAGCCATAAGCCCTTAATCATATGATTCTGACTTAATCCATTTATTACAGAAGTTCAACTTCCTTAAACTAGGGTCCACACACACCCAATAGCTTACTGTTCATACAGTGAAGCTACTGTCTGCGCAGAACCCAGGATATCCGGATATCAGAAGGGGCATATCCGGATATCACACTGGACATATCCGGATATGTCATATCCGGATACCCAGATCCCATATCCGGATATCAATATCCGGATACCATATCCGGATACTGATATCCGGATATCTGTTCGACAAATATCCGGATATCTCACGACAGAATGCAGTTTCTGCATTGCGTGAATATCCAACCCAAAGATCCAACTTTTATCACATGTACACGTTAAAGCATGCATCTTTAATCCATTTTAGGTTCACTTATGTGTTGGTAACATGTTAAACTCATTAACATACCAAGATACCACCTTTAAGCCATAAAAACACATGATCAAGTTAAGGTGACTTACCCCAAAGCTTGGTCAGTAGTTCAAGGTGACTTTGGAGCTCTTAACACTGCACTCAAGTCCAGCACACCCAAGGACACGAAAATGCCACCCAAAGGTTGGTTCTTGGCACCAAAGGAGGCTTCTTGGAACCTCCACTACCAAGGAAACACTCACAACTCCCCCTCACACAACTCAACACTTCAGAACAGACCTCACAACACACTCTACAATGGCTGAGAGTGCAAAAATGCAGCCCCACACTCCCACAACCCACTCTACTATGTGTTTGTAAGAAGAAGAGAGGAAGAATTAATGAAGAATTGGTCCAAGGCTCAAGAATGGTGAAGGAGAGCAATGAAACAGTGAATACTCCCTTCAGCCACCAAACACTCCCGTATGACCAATATGCTGCCTAGGGTTGTGTGCTAGTGTGTCTATTTATAGGCACATGGCCACACACGCGCAGTATAAGCCTTAATAGCAAAGTAAAAGATCTTGATCTCAAACTTCGGATTCTCGACCTACACATTTTTCTAAGATTTGTCATATTTTTATTTTATTTTTCGGAGCACCTTTCCGGTACGCGCTTTTCCATAGCCAGTATCAGTTCTGGCATCAGATTACGTCATTTCGACTTGAAACTTGTTTTACAAGTCCTACATAATATTCTAGTAATTATCATGCGTTCGTTATAATTTTCCGGGATACTTTTCCGGTACGCATTTATACCGAGTAGCAGAACCGGTATCTGCGCTTTTCTTCCGAAAGGCGACTTTCAGCATTTTTACTCACTCAATATAATTATCTAAGCCCATTAATAATTATTAGGGTCAATTATGGAATTATTTCCTAATTATCATAATTAATTCGCTAATTACCTTAATTAGCGGTGTGGGTTCTTACATTCACCCCACCTTTTTAAGGATTTTGTCCTCAAAATCAGAAACATACCTGTCTCGAAAGTCGGGATACTGTCGGAGAAGCTCGTCCTCTCGCTCCCAGGTACACTCCTCAGGAGTTCTTCCTGACCATTGCACTTTGACCATCGGAATGATCTTGTTTCTCAACTGCTTCTCGCCACGATCGAGAATCTTGAGTGGTCCGACGGGAGTCTTTAGGTTCTCCCGAACCTCCACATCATCCGGCTGCACCACGTGCGAAGGGTCTGCTATGTACTTTCGAAGCTGAGACACGTGAAACACGTCGTGGATGTTGGCGAGGTTCGGAGGTAAGGCGAGTCGATAGGCAACAGGTCCTACTCTACCAAGGATCTGGTAGGGCCCAATGAATCGCGGGCTCAACTTCCTCACGCCGAGTGCCCGTCCAACACCGGTGACAGGTGAAAGTTTCACAAACACGTGCTCACCCTCACTGAACTCCAGTGGTCGATGCTTGACATCGTAGTAGCTCTTCTGGCGATTCTGCGCCTGCTTCAACTTTTCCCTGATCATCTGGATCTGTAGGGTAGTATCTTGGACAAAGTCCAAGCCGAAAAGCTCTTTATCTCCAACCTCAGACCAGCAAGTAGGAGTCCGACACCTCCTACCGTACAACGCCTCGTAGGGTGCCATGCCCAGACTAGCATGAAAACTGTTGTTGTATGAAAATTCCACCAACGGAAGGTACCTATCCCATGCAGAACCCTGCTCCAACGTGCAAGCTCTCAACATGTCCTCCAATGTCTGGATGGTCCGCTCAGTCTGTCCGTCAGTCTGAGGGTGATAGGCGGTACTCAATCGCAACTGCGTACCAAAAGCCTCCTGCAGCGCCTCCCAGAACCGAGATGTGAACTTCGGGTCTCTATCACTGATGATACTCTCGGGCACCCCGTGAAGCCTCACAATCTCGCGGACATATAGTCTGGCCAACTGCTCTGTAGCGAAGCTCACCTTCACTGGAAGAAAATGGGCAGACTTCGTCAGTCTGTCCACAATGACCCATATCGAGTCACAACCAACCTGAGTCTTCGGCAAACCCACCACGAAGTCCATGGAAATACTCTTCCACTTCCACTGTGGAATCTCCAGAGGTTGAAGTTTACCAGACGGTTTCTGGTGCTCGATCTTCACTTTCTGACAAATCAAACACTTGGACACGAAAACAGCAATGTCTTTCTTCATGCCCGGCCACCAAAAATTCCTTCTTAGGTCCTGGTACATTTTTGTAGCACCAGGGTGGATAGAAAACTGGCCCTTATGGCCTTCTGCCATAACCTCATCAGTCAACGGCCCTCGAGGAATAACAATCCTCTGCTGAAACATCAGGAAACCATCAACGTTCCAAGACACACCGTCCTGGTTTTTCACATAATCCAGGCACTCTCTCTGCATTTGCGTCTCCTTGATCTTTTCCATCAGCTCGTTAATCACTTCTGCTGTTTCCATCTCAAGCAGTGCACCCCCAAACAAGGAGTTCACTCCAAATCTCTGAACTTCGCAACCACATCGTTCATCATCAAGCTGGATAAGCTCACGGATTTCCGACTTAAAGCATCGGCTACCACATTGGCCTTGCCAGGATGGTACCTCAACTCAAAGTCGTAGTCCTTCAAGAAATCCATCCATCTTCGCTGTCTCATATTCAACTCCTTCTGGTCGAACAGATACTTCAAGCTCTTGTGATCACTGAATACAGCAAACTTCATGCCAAACAGGTAATGCCTCCAAATCTTGAAAGCAAAAACAATGGCTGCCAACTCCAAGTCGTGAGTCGGGTAGTTCTCCTCATGAGGTTTCAACTGCCTTGAAGCGTAAGCAACCGCTTTCCCTTTCTGCATCAACACACAGCCCAAGTCCTTTACCAGAGGCATCACAGTAAAGCTGAATTGCTCCGCAGGATCAGGAAGGACTAACACAGGAGCAGTAGTCAGTCTCTCCTTCAACTCCTGGAAACATTCCTCACACTCATGTGTCCACACGAATGGAGACTCCCTTCGGGTAAGGCGAGTCATCGGGAGAACCATCGTAGAGAAACCCTTGATGAACCTCCGGTAATAGCCTGCCAAACCCAAGAAGCTTCTCACTTCCGTAACCGTCTTGGGCCTCTCCCAGTCCATCACGGCCTCAATCTTGTTAGGATCAACTGCAACTCCATCAGCAGAAATTACATGACCCAGAAATTTAACCGCCTTGAGCCAAAACTCACATTTCGACGGCTTAGCATAAAGCTTTTTCTCCTTCAAAACTTGCAGAACAATCCTCAAATGCTTCGCATGCTCCTCCTCAATCTTGGAGTAAATCAGAATATCGTCAATGAAGACTATCACAAACTGATCCAGAAACGGCTGGAAAATCCTGTTCATGTAATCCATGAACACTGCCGGCGCATTTGTGAGTCCAAAAGGAATCACTAAATACTCAAAGTGACCGTATCTCAAACGAAACGCGGTCTTCGGGACATCCTCCGGCTTCACCCGAATCTGATGGTATCCGGACCGGAGATCAATCTTAGAATAAACGCAAGCGCCCCTGAGCTGATCCAACAAATCATCAATCCGAGGAAGGGGATACTTGTTCTTGATCGTCACCTTGTTCAACTGCCGGTAATCGGTGCACAATCGCATTGTCCCGTCCTTCTTCTTCACAAAGATGACCGGTGCTCCCCAAGGAGACACACTCGGCCGGATGAAATCTTTCGCTAAAAGATCCTCAATATGCTTCTTCAGCTCAGCCAACTCCAGTGGCGACATCCGATAAGGAGCTAAAGAAATCGGCCCCACACCAGGGAACAAATCAATGGAGAACTCTATCTCCCGCTGTGGCGGAAACTCAGGAATCTCCTCAGGAAACACCTCCAGGAATTCCCCCACCACAGGAATGCTAGTGATATCCTCCTGTGTCCCACTCA
>JAVKPL010008721.1:0-34631 GCA_032173675.1 Gastrolobium villosum | reverse complement strand
TTATTGTGCAGAAGTAGATACAAGAAGATAGTGCCTCAAAAGTTGAATTGAAGGAGCCTCCTCAAACTCTAAAAGATATCTTCTGGGGTAATAAGGAGGCGGTGATTGAAGCACTGAAGGAGAGACTGATTTGAAGGATAAAGATCCATCTTCCCATACCCACAAAATTCTCAATGAGGATGATGACAAACATGGGAGGAAACCCCAAAGGAGATGTACTCCTACAAAGAAGAAGGTAAGAAGAAAGGAAGTAGTGAAATTCTTTGATACAAGTTGGAAGAGATACCGGGAGCTGAAATTTGACAAGAGACACCAAGACTCTATCTCTCGGAAAAATCAAAGTTTCAAAGAATTCTTAACATGGATCCATGGTGTAAAGACCCGCATTGCTAATTAAGGTAATTAGCGAATTAATTATGATAATTAGGAAATAATTCCATAATTGACCCTAATAAGTATTAATGGGCTTAGATAATTATATTGAGTGAGTAAAAATGCTGAAAGTCGCCTTTCGGAAGAAAAGCGCAGATACCGGTTCTGCTACTCGGTATAAATGCGTACCGGAAAAGTATCCCGGAAAATTATAACGAATGCATGATAATTACTAGAATATTATGTAGGACTTGTAAAACAAGTTTCAAGTCAAAATGACGTAATCTGATGCCAGAACTGATACTGGCTATGGAAAAGCGCGTACCGGAAAGGTGCTCCGAAAAATAAAATAAAAATATGACAAATCTTAGAAAAATGCGTAGGTCTAGAATCCGAAGTTTGGGATCAAGATCTTTTACTTTGCGATTAAGGCTAATACTGCGCGATTAGTGACTTTGCCTATATATAGGCACACTAAGGCACAAAACCCTAGGTGCCTCATTTTTCCTACGTGACTGCTGCTGCCACCTTTCTTTCTTCTTCTTCTTCTTCTTCCTCTTCTTCTTCTTCTTCTCTTCTCCTTCCTTCTTCTTTCCTTTGCCAAGTGATCACCTTTCATGCTTGTTTTGACATTTGTGAAGGTGAGAGTTAATCTTGGGGCTGCATTGTGGCCATCATTCTGAGTTGAGAGGTAGTTAGTGAGCATGAGTTTGAAGCTTTAGTAATGGCTACTTTGTAGTGGTCATTGTGAGTTTCAAAGTGCCTTCTTGTGGTGCAAGAACCCACCTTGAAGTGCCATTTTCGTGCTCCTACTTAGGCTGAGTGTGAGGAACCTTGGGAGAGCTCCAAGAGCACAACTTGCCTCTGTTTTGAACTTTGGTAAGTTACCTCACCATGATCATGGATTTATAATGCTTAAAGATGATGTCTTGACCATGTTTAATGAGTAAACAAGAGGGTATAAGGTATATGAACCTAAAATGAACTAAAGATGCATGCTTTAACGTGTACATGTATTAAAAGTTGGACCTTTGGGATGGATATTCACGAAATGCAGAAACTGCATTCTGTCGTGAGATATCCGGATATTTGTCGAACAGATATCCGGATATCAGTATCCGGATATGGTATCCGGATATTGATATCCGGATATGGGATCTGGGTATCCGGATATGACATATCCGGATATGTCCAGTGTGATATCCGGATATGGCATATCCGGATATGTCCCTTCTGATCTCCGGATCTCTTGGGTTCTGCGCAGACAGTAGCTTTACTGTATGAACAGTAAGCTATGGGTGTGTGTGGACCCTAGTTTAAGGAAGTTGAACTTCCATAACTAATGGACTAAGTCAGAATCATATGATTAAGGGCTTATGGCTTTGATGGAAGCCTTAAGACGTAAAACGTAAAGGAAAGGCGTAGTCTTTAAAGTTGTATGCTTGAGATGCATTAATATTGATGTAATGTTGGTCCATATCAGATTGTGATACTGCTGTTTGTGGACTTGTGAGTGGTTGGACTCTTGGCTTGGGTAGCTAGCTTACAAGGTAAGCTTTCGTGTCCTCGGTTTAGCCATTTTGATGTTCCACCATGTCCCATGGGGATGGGTTTATGCATGCTGTGTTACATGCTTTGATTATTTTGGAAATGCTGTTGAGCTGTTTATATGTAATGAGCATTATGATATGCATGTGGTGTCCACCTAGACGGCAATCCTGAGTATGTAGTACATACAAGATGGAGAAGCATGTGGGTGAGGTGCAGGTAGTATCCATGTACTCATGTAGGCATAGACGTATTCCTACATTTCTCTGGCCAGTAGATTTGAAAGCACACATGACATGATTAATTGCTGCATCGCATGATTTTAGAACTTATACTGTAATACTGTTTTTGGAACTTATATTACACATGTAAGTGAGCTTGGGGTGGAGACTCCTTGAGGACCCCTTGTCTTACTGAGATTTCTTGTTAGAGATCTCACCCCACGTTTGGGGACGCTTATTTCAGGATCAGGTAATGTTGAGGGCTCGGGTGGCAGGAGGCCAGAGCTGAGTTGATTTGATGATATGCTGACTGCTGTTTTTATTTCCGACTGTTGTTTATGTTTTCTGTTGAGTTATGTTATGACTGTTATTGGGCTTTGTTGCCTTATTTGGTGAGCATGGGGTTTGTCCATGCCACATGTTTGACTTTGGTCTTTTAGGTTAATGTTGTAATTAAAGTATCAGGATTTTGACCCAGGCTACTTGTGTAGACCTGTGGCTTTAGATACTCACTTATTATATTTATGTATGAGGTATTCCGTTAGTTGTCTTGCAATTTACATACAGGCAGTATTTTTATGAAAATGATTAAGTAATCAAGTTGGTTAAGTTAATGACGTCATAATTGAATTAAAGAAAAAGTTATTCCGCATTTTTATTAAGTGTGGCTTAATACGATAGTGTGTTAACAGACCGGGTTAACACGGGCTGTTACACATGGTTTGGATCAAATCTGGGAATGGTGGTCCCATACCCCAAGGCAACCAGTACCACTGACCCTTCATTTGCTGAGTCATCCCACACTGCTGAGGGGGATGACATGGAGGGCTGATCTTATCTCCTTGCTGATGGAGATCTTGTATATTAGTTTGTTTTTCTGTTTCGTATTTTTAAGTTATTTTGTGTTGGTATATTTTTCTCTGATGTTTTAATGTGTGCATTATAGTTTCTTCTATATGCCACTATTTGTTCTATTGTGCAGGATTTTTTTTCCTTCTTGGGGTTTAATTATTGCTGAGGACAGCAATGCTCTAAATCTGGGAATGGTTGGCTTGCACCTTAGAACTGCAATTCTTCTATCAAGGGAGATATTCTAACTCTTTTAATTTTCTTAGTTATTTTGTGTGCTATAAAAAGAAGAAGAAGAAGAAGAAGAAGAAAGTGTGTTATCCCAGGTTTAAATGTGCTCATCTTGTTAATGTACATGATTGAATTTTAGGAAATATATTGTATGACTTTCTGGCATAACATTGCATAGGCATAATTGGATTGCATGATTGCTCGTTTGTCTGAGTTAAGATTGTGAATTCTGATAAATGTCTGAACTCAATTGTCCTGAGTCTGCATTGATACCATAGCTGTGAGGTTTTGAGCCTAAACACTGAAATTTTTGTTGAGAGGTCTCACTGTTGTAATACTCTAGAACTTGATTTGTTTCTCTATTATGCATGCATTGATTGATATGATAAAGGCATTTTGTTCTTATTTGCTATTGGCCAAAATAACCCACATGTATGAGATTTTCCCTTGCTACCCCTTTGAGCCTGAACTTAATTCTTGATAAATGACCTGTGACCTGATTGATGGCTTAGCCTATATCCATTTTTCGTAACTTACCTTGATTGAGATTGAATCATTGAATGTGTTGAAAATAAAATAAAGAGATTGAGGTAAGCTCCACAATGGTTAAGTAATTAAGGGATGAAAAAAAAAAGAGTCATCTATGCCCTTAAAAAAAAAAAAAAAGAGAGAGAAAGAAAGGGCAAAATGAAAAAGAGAAAAAGAAAAGAAAGCAAGAAAAAGGAAAAGAGTAAAAGGTGGTTAAAAGGAATTAATTCCCGAAATTCTGTGGGAATGTTAGTGGAGCAAAACAATTGATTGAATCTGTTAAAAGTGAAATAATATCAGTCTTCAATCTCTTGGTTGTTTGAGCTACTATCCAAATTTTCCTACCTATTAGCCCGGCCAAGTTACAACATGTGAAGTCCTTTTGATCAATTGATGCATGTGTTTGATTCTTCAATTTTAAGAATTTTTGAGAATATAATCAAGCATATGGTAGTGTTATAGCTTTGAGTAATTGAGTGTTCATGATACCCTTAAACACCGAGTGTTGAGTGAACATTATTTATCTGTGTGAGGGGTAATCAATGTAGACTTGCATCTTTAAGAAGCTGATGGCATTATTGGAAGTTCATGATATTGAGTCAGGCATGCATGGCATATTGTATCTGATAGTGTCTATGATTGTTATGTTGGATTAAGTGAATATTTCCTAGATTAAGTCTTTTACATTGCTGGGGACAGCAACGTTTAAATCTGGGAATGGTTTGATGTGCCTCTGGCAAGTGTGATTTTTCTGTCTTAAAATTGACAAGAATTGAGTCATAAGAGAGCAATTTAAATACATATTTGCTAATTATGTTGATTCTTTGTATGTCAATAATATACACCTGTTAGTTGTGTTTTTACAGGAAAAAGAAGCGAAATTTGAATTCAAAATTTGAATTCAAAACTGTTTTTTAATTAATTCTTTCGTTACGTAATAAGTTTTAATTTAATTCTTCAGTTACGTAATAAAGTTTTAATTAAATCTTTACGTTATACGTTTCGGTAATAAAGTTGTAATTAATTATTACATTACACGTTTCAGGGGTAATTTTGGAAGATGCGGCGAAACCCTAGTTGCTACCTATGCAAAGGTTCCTCTCCACACACTCCATGACACACAATTCAGTTTTCAGAGAAAATCTCACACATTTTGATAATTCCATTCCATCTGGATCTGGAGAGACTGGAGGAGAAAGGCTCTGTGGCGTTCTTCGTTCTTCATCTTGTTCCAGTTAAAAAGGAAGAGATTCAAAAAATTACGAGGAAGAGCATTTAAACATTACATCACATTTCAAACTATCCTCAATTAGCGCTGAAGCAATTAAGGAAAGAATCTGTAATCAAAGCGCTGAGTCAAAGCACAGCTGACACTGCAGCAAATAATGATAGGATGCTTTGTCAGCATTACATCACGCTGAAGTGTCATTCATCCTTATCTATACACGCAACATCACATGGACCACGCCCATAAACTCAAGTATAAAAAGGGTGGTCCTCCACCATTCCATTCATTCAGATCTGGACCGGGAGAAGAAAGGGGCCGCTGTGGAGTTCTTCACGTTCTTCGATCTTCATCTTTTTCTTTTTCTTTTATTTTTAGTTTATGTTAAATTTTAGATCAGCGATCAGTATGTTGATCGGCTAGATCATTTTTATTGTAGTCAGGGTCACGATCCATATGTGAACCCTTGATACGAAGGATTGGTTTATGGTTTTTGATTTATATAATTATCTTTATCTTTACTCTGTGCGAATTTTATATTCCCTTTGTTAGAATTGATCAGTCTGATAGTTGGGGATATTTTGAGGATCAAAACCCTAGATAGGAATATTGGGGTTTTGATCTGGAAAGGGAGTAAGATAACAATCTGTATGCGTGCTAGGAATAGACGTGTATACGATTGCAGATGCTTAAATTATCGCGCCCATTGCTTGATCCCATGAGAAACTTTGCAAGAAATTGGGGTTTCTCATGGGATTAAAGGGTTAACCCTGCAAGGAATTGAGGGTTAACTATTGAATCTTTTAGATGATAATTTATCTGAGTAATTAAATAAATAATTATTGTAAATCAATCCAAAGTAAAAAGTGGGGATCATTTGGTGAATGAATCCTGGCTACAATGTTTTTCTTATTCTTTTTACAAATCACTTCTCATTTTTATTGTTTTATTTTTCAAAATAAAAATACAAAAATAAGTCTTTTATTTTCAAAATTCAATTTCCATCAAATTGACAATATTTGTCAAAAACCCTATTTGAAATCTTCCGTTCTTTAAAGAGAGTTTAATTGATATTAGATCCTAATCCCTGTGGAGACGAACTTTATTTATCACTTTATTACTTGTGCGATCGGTATACTTGCCGGAGAGCATCAAGTTTTTGGCGCCGTTGCCGGGGATTGGCGTTTCTGATATCATATAATCTTTGATCTTTAAGATTGGATTTGTGAATATTTGTGAATATTTTTATTTTATTTATTTTTATTTTTATTTGAATAAAAGAGAGTGCAGATATGGCTGGGAACAATGATGAAGTGGACAATCCACTCATGGATACAATCCTTACACCAGCATTCAACAGACCAAATTCAAGCATTGTTCATCCAGAAGTGGGGAACAACCATTGGGAGCTCAAGTCTGCCAATATTCAGTTGGTAGAGCGTGCTCAGTTTGGTGGAGAGGCTGATGAGGACCCTCACAGGTTCATTGACAGATTTCTGATGATCTGTGACTCCACTAAACACCCCCAGGTGTCCAATGATGCAGTCAGGCTGAGACTGTTTCCCTTTGCTCTTAAAGGGAAAGCCTTGAATTGGCTGGAAAGGCAACCAGGAAGAAGTATTCCATCATGGGAGAGTCTATCAAACAAATTCTTTGCTGAGTTCTTTTCCATGGAAAGATATAACCAGATGGTGAATGATATCACCAATTTCACTCAGGCTGAGGGTGAAACTATGTGTGCAGCCTGGAACCGCTTTAAAGATCTAATGATGAGATGTCCTCATTACCCCATGACTAATGGTGATCAAGTCCGAATCTTTTTCAATGGGTGTAAACCTGAAGTTCGGATGGTGCTGAATGGTGCAGCAGGTGGTAGCATCAAATCCTTGAGAGCAAATCAAACTCTGGAGTTGATAGAAAGAATGGCTGCCAATGAAAATGAAGGTTTGACAGCCAAGCCTAAGAGAGGTATTCTACACCTGGATAACAATGATGCGGTTCTGGCTGAGAGTAAATTGTTAGCACAACAGCTAGCAAATTTGACCTCAAGGCTGGACAAGATGCAACTTTCCACTATGCTTGTTGCATCTGTGGTTTGTGAATACTGCAAGGGTGAGCATGAATCCAATGAATGCTCATCTTTGTTATCTTCTGACTCTCCTCAACAGGTGCAGGTGAATGGAGTATGGTACGAGCAAAGGTCTCCACCAAGAAACATTCCTAGGAATCAGAATTTCCCTTCTGGAAATAACAATTTTCAGAGGAGAACTCAAGGCACAGGACTGGATTACAATTCCAACAACTACTTGCAACCTCCACCAGTCCAAGCTAAGGAGCCTTCTGATTTGGGAAGGTTAGTTGGACAAATGGCCCAACACTCCAATGCCTTTATGGAAGAGACTCGGGCCAATACAAAAAATACACAGGCTTCTATCAGAAATCTAGAGAATCAAATTGGCCAGATGGCTAAACAACTAACTGATAGAACTCCAGGTACCTTCCCTAGTAACACAGTTACTAACCCAAGGGAAGACTGTATGGCCATCACAATTAAAAGTGGAAAAATACTTCCATCTCCTGATGTTGAAAAGAAGCTAGATAATGCAGGTGAGCCCGAAAAAGAAAAAGAAATTGAAAAACCTAACGAAGAAGAGAAGCCAGTTGAAAAGCCCTGTGGAGACGAACTTTATTTATCACTTTATTACTTGTACGATCGGTATACTTGCCGGAGAGCATCAGTTGTGCACCGACTACAGATAGTTGAACAAGGTGACAATCAAGAACAAGTATCCCCTTCCACGCATTGATGATTTGCTGGATCAGCTCAGGGGTGCTTGCGTATCTTCCAAGATTGATCTCCAGTCCGGTTACCATCAGATACGGGTAAAGCCGGAGGATGTCCTAAAGACAGCGTTTCGCTCGAGGTACGGGCATTATGATTACTTGGTGATCCCGTTTGGACTCACCAATGCACTCGCAGTGTTCATGGACTACATGAACAGGATCTTCCAGCCGTACCTGGATCAGTTTGTGATCGTTTTCATTGACGACATCTTGATTTACTCCAAGACAGAGGAGGAGCATGCTGAGCACTTGAAGATTGTTTTACAAGTGTTGAAAGAGAAAAAGCTATATGCTAAGCCGTCAAAATGTGAGTTTTGGCTCAAGGCGGTGAAATTTCTGGGTCATGTGATTTTCGCTGATAGAGTTGCAGTAGATCCTAACAAGATTGAGGCCGTGATGGATTGGGAGAGGCCCAAGACGGTTACAGAAGTGAGAAGCTTCTTGGGTTTGGCTGGGTACTACAGGAGGTTCATAGAGGGATTCTCCAAGATGGTGCTACCAATGACTCGCCTTACCCGAAAGGAGACTCCATTCGTGTGGACACATGAGTGTGAGGAGTGCTTCCAGGAGTTGAAGGAGAGACTGACTACTGCTCCTGTGTTAGTCCTTCCTGATCCTGCGGAGCAGTTTGAGTTATATTGTGATGCCTCTGGTAAGGGTTAGGCTGTGTGTTGATGCAGAAAGGGAAAGCTGTTGCTTATGCTTCAAGACAGTTGAAACCTCATGAGGATAACTACCCGACTCACGACTTGGAGTTGGCAGATATTGTTTTTGCTTTCAAGATTTGGAGGCATTACCTGTTTGGCATGAAGTTTGCTGTATTCAGTGACCATAAGAGTCTGAAATATCTGTTTGACCAGAAGGAGTTAAACATTAGACAGCGGAGATGGATGGAGTTCTTGAAGGACTACGACTTTGAGTTGAGGTATCATCCTGGCAAGGCCAATGTGGTAGCCGATGCTTTGAGTCGGAAATCCGTGAGCTTATCCAGCTTGATGATGAGCGACTATGAGGTGATTGAAAAGTTCAGAGACTTGAGAGTGAACTCCTTGTTTGGGGGCACACTGCTTGAGATGGAAACAGCAGAAGTGATTAATGAGCTGATGGAAAAGATTAAAGAGGCGCAAGTGGAAAGAGAGTGCCTCGATTATGTGAAGAACCAGGACGGTGTGTCTTGGAATGAGGATGGCTTGTTACTGTTTCAGAAGAGGGTTGTAATCCCTCGAGGGCCATTGACCGAGGAGGTTATGGCAGAGGCTCATAAGGGCCAGTTTACTATCCACCCCGGTGCTACGAAAATGTGCCAGGACTTCAAGAGAAATTTTTGGTGGCCGGGCATGAAGAAGGACATAGCGGTTTACGTATCCAAGTGTCTTATATGTCAGAAGGTGAAGATTGAGCACCAGAAACCGTCTGGTAAACTTCAGCCTCTTGAGATTCCACAGTGGAAGTGGGAGAGTATTTCCATGGACTTCGTGGTGGGATTGCCTAAGACTCGGGCTGGTTGTGACTCTATCTGGGTCATTGTGGACAGATTGACCAAGTCTGCCCATTTTCTTCCAGTGAAGGTGAGCTTCACTACAGAGCAGTTGGCCAAACTATATGTCCGCGAGATTGTGAGGCTTCACGGGGTGCCCGAGAGTATCGTCAGTGTTAGGGACCCGAAGTTCACATCTCGGTTCTGGGAGGCGCTGCAGGAGGCTTTTGGTACATAGCTGAGATTGAGTACCGCCTATCACCCTCAGACTGACGGACAGACTGAGCGAACCATCCAGACATTGGAGGACATGTTGAGAGCTTGCACATTGGAGCAGGGTTCTGCATGGGATAGGTACCTTCCGTTGGTAGAATTCTCGTACAACAACAGTTTTCATGCTAGTCTGGGCATGACACCCTACGAGGCGCTGTATGGTAGGAGGTGTCGGACTCCTACTTGCTGGTCCAAGGTTAGAGATAAAGAGCTATTTGGCTTGGACTTTGTCCAATACTACCCAGCAGATCCAGATGATCAGGGAAAAATTGAAGCAGGCGCAGAATCGCCAGAAGAGCTACTATGATGTCAAGCATCGTCCACTAGAGTTCAGTGAGGGTGAGCACGTGTTTGTGAGACTTTCACCTATTACCGGTGTTGGACGGGCACTCGGAGTGAGGAAGTTGAGCCCGCGATTCATTGGGCCCTACCAGATCCTTGGTAGAGTATGACTGTTGCCTATCGACTTGCCTTACCTCCGAACCTAGCCAACATCCACGACGTGTTTCACGTGTCTCAGCTTCGGAGGTACATAGCAGATCCTTCGCACGTAGTGCAACCGGATGATGTGGAGGTTCGGGAGAACCTAAAGACTCCCGTCGGACCACTCAAGATTCTCGATCGAGGCGAGAAGCAACTTAGAAGCAAGACTATTCCGATGGTCAAGGTGCAGTGGACTGGGCGTAGTCCCGAGGAGTGCACATGGGAGCGAGAGGATGAGCTTCTCCGGCAGTATCCCGACTTCCGAGACAGGTATGTTTTTGATTTTGAGGACAAAATCCTTAAAAAGGTGGGGTGAATGTAAGAACCCGCACCGCTAATTAAGGTAATTAGTGAATTAATTATGATAATTAGGAAATGATTCCATAATTGACCTTAATAATTATAAGTGGGCTTAAATAATTATATTGAGTGAGTAAAAATGCTGAAAGTCGCTTTTCGGAAGAAAGCGCACATACCGGTTCTGCTACCCGGTATAAATGCGTACCGGAAAAGTATCCCGGGAAATTATGAAGAGTGCATGATAATTACTAGAATATTATGTAGGACTTATAAAACAAGTTTCAAGTCAAAATAATGTGATCTGATGCCAGAACTGATACTGGCTATGGAAAAGCGCGTACCGGAAAGGTGCTCCGAAAAATAAAATAGAAATATGAAAAATCTTAGAAAAATGAGTAGGACTAGATTACAAAGTTTGGGATCAAGATCTTTTGCGTTGCTATTAAGGCTAATACTGCGCGTTAGGTGACCAATTGCCTATATATATTACTACTGAGGGCACACAACCCTAGGCAGCCACAAATCCTACGTGAAAGGGAGCTGGTTTGCTGCTGAATACTGTTTCATTGTCTTTCCTTACCATTTGAGGATCAAGTCTTCATCTTTTGGCTTGGTTCCTTCTTCCTTCCCTTCATAAACACTTGTGAGCATCCTTGTGAGAGTGAAAGGAGTGTCCTTTGGCAGTGTCCAGCTGCTGTGAGAGTGTGTGAGAGGGCTGCACCATCTGTTCTTGGAATGGTGGCTATTTAGTTGGCATTTTAACACTCAAAGATGTCTTCTTGTTGAGTAAATGAGCTATCTTGTAGCTTATTTCGTGTGCCCTTAATAGTCAGAATTTGAAGAATTGTTGGAGAGCTCCATGAGCACTGTCCATTCTGTTTTTGAGCTTTGGTAAGTTATACCAACCATGATCATAAGTTTAAATGCTTAAAAATGGAACCTTGGTGCATGTATCTAACTAAGTTGATAACTTAAGGGTGGGGTAGGTTAAACACACCTAGAAATGCATGCTTAAGTGACTATAATCGGTTAAAAGTGGGATATTTGGAGTGGATATTCACGAAATGCAGAAACTGCATTCTGTCGTGAGATATCCGGATATTTGTCGAACAGATATCCGGATATCCATATCCGGATATGGTATCCGGATATTGATATCCGGATGTGGGATCTGGATATCCGGATATGGTATATTCGGATATGGTCAGTGTGATATCCGGATATGGTATATCCAGATATGTCCCTTGTAATATCTGGATATTCTGGGATTTCGCAGAACAGTAGCTGTGCTATGTGAACAGTAAGCTATTGGGGGGTTTGTGGGCCCTAGATTAAGGAAGTTGAATTTCTGTAATTAATAAACTAAGTCAGAATCATGTGATTAAGGGCTTATGGCTTTGTTGGAAGCCTTAAGACGTAAAACGTAAAGGAAAGGCGTA
Organism: Gastrolobium villosum; assembly: GCA_032173675.1. NCBI lineage: Eukaryota > Viridiplantae > Streptophyta > Magnoliopsida > Fabales > Fabaceae > Gastrolobium > Gastrolobium villosum. Next base: position 22,841 of record JAVKPL010008721.1, on the reverse strand, counting down.
GTCTTTAAGTTGTATGCTTGTATTACATAATTAATGATATATTATTGGTCCATATCAGATTGTGATACTGTTATGTTTGGACTTGAGAGTGGTTGGACTCTTGGCTAGGATAGCTAGCTTGCAAGGTAAGCTTTCGTGTCCTCGGTTTAGCCATGTTATGGTTCCACCATGTCCCATTGGGATGTGATTTATGCATGTTGTGTTACATGCTTTGATGTTTTGGAAATGCTGTTGAGCTGTTATATGCAATGTGCCTTTATGATATGCATGTGGTGTCCACCTTTACGGTAAGCCTGAGTATGTGGTACATACGATAAGGTGAGGCTGTGGCTGAGGTGCAAGCGGTGTTCCTTGTACTCATGTGGGTTTAGACATATTCCTACATTTCTCTGGCTAGTAGATTGTATAAACACACATGGCACGAATATTTGTTGCACTGCATAGTTTTGGAACTAATATTGGAAATATTGCTTTTGAACTTATATTGCACATGTAAGTGAGCTTGGGGTGGAAGATCCTTGAGGACCCCTTGTCTTACTGAGATTTCTTGTTTAGAGATCTCACCCCACGTTTGGGGACGCTTATTTCAGGATCAGGTAATGTTGAGGGCTCAGGTGGCAGGAGGCCAGAGCTGAGTTGATATTTTATGACATGCTGACATGCTTGATGTTGACTGCTGTTATGTTTTTCGCTATGATTTGATGTTATGTTGAGACTGTTATTGGGCATTGTTGCCTTATTTGGTGAGCATGGGGTTTGTCCATGCCACATAGACTTGATATGTTTTCTGTTAATTACAGTTGTAATGAAGTACTAGGATTTATGGTCCAGGCTATGTGTTATAGTTATGTGACTTAGATACGCACTTATTATTTATATATGAGGTATTTCAGTTAGTTGTCTTGCAATTTACATACAGACAGTATTTTATGAAATTGATTAAGTAATCAAGTTGGCTAAGACTAATGACGTCATAATTGAATTAAAGAAAAAGTTATTCCGCATTTTAATTAAGCGTGGCTTAATACGATAGCATGTTGACAATCCGGGTTAACCCGGGCTGTTACAGCTGTCATGCTAACGCATTCTAGGAAGGACGCGGTATCCATTGTGTCATGTCTTGATACGTTCTCCAGCCTAACGCGTCATTATGCATTGTTTAGGTAGCTAGTTTGACCACAAAATTATTTAGCTCAAACATTATAAATATTACATTATGAAGGTCAAAAGGCCCTATATCTAATTGGTCTGTATTGCCTTATATATGATAGTGAAATGTTTTACAACGAAATACTAATCCGTTTTCCATTGTAGCTCTAAATTTTTATTTATTAAACTATATAAATACAATACTATTTGTCAATATCTAATGAATTATCAAAATATTATATCAACTTGGAGCTAATATTGTCTTTGTTAGAAAGAATATCTTTAGTTTATATGTAAATATCTATTTTCTTATTTCATTAGGATTTGAGTTAGGTCTGGGCTTAGCCCATTAATGTATCTACATATATTGTACCTATTGTATCAATTCAATACCTACTAATTATTTCACAATTCCTTTCGTCTCTTGTTATTCAATATGGTATCAGAGCCTAACGAAAAGAACCTTGATCCGTTTCTTTATCCGGTGAACCCATTGTTTATTGTCTTTTCAATTTTTTTCTGGATACTGTCTCATTGTCGGTTTCCGAATGTTTATTTCCTTCTTATATCGTATTTTCATCGTTGCTGAACCTTTCTCTCCACGATCAGATGTCAGAACCCTACCTAGACGTGCTCGTCTCGGCAGCGTGGTCTCATCTGTAGGTGTCGCTTCTCCAAAGGCTTCCCCACGCGCTCTCAAGCGTGTGTGCAAGGTGCGACTTCTCCGGTCAGGCGACATGTGGCGGCTCTATTCCGGCCACGACATCGTTGCGTTCTTCTCGTCTCTCAGCGATGGTTCTGGTCCTGGTCCAGTTTTGGTGTTTCGACATTGTTTTTTTATTGATGCACAGATCCCTCTTCTACCGGTTAGTTTTGTGATCTATCTTCCTGATTTTAATCTGATCTTTCTTTTGTTGGGTGATTATGGATTCCCTTATCTCTTCTATTTCTGGGTCTCTGGCTGCCCCCAAGTCAGATCTACTATTTTTTCCAATTATATTCTTGCTCAGCTGAGTGTGGATAAATTGGATTGGTCGAACTGTGATTCTTGGTAGTCAGATCTGCGACTTTGGTTGCATAGGCAGGATTATACATCCCATCTCACTACTAAGGCTAACTCTATTGTGGCTAATAGCGCATAAGATGGAAGATGATTGATGTCAGTTGCGTAGTCTCATTAAAGCTTCTATGCACTCATTGTCATCAGATCAATCATATTGTTGACCGTTGTTGGAAACTCCATGGCAAGCTACTATGCTCGGGCTTCCTCTAGTGCTCCTGCTCCAGGGTTACCTACCGTTGCGCAACCTCCGGCCACTCTTCTTAATGAATTTGTGACTTGGAGGTCTGAGAAGCAAACATTTGGTCATACTGCATCCATTGCTCCACTAATAATTCTTTTGGTGGTATCTATCAGTTACACTCTCTAGGCTCTTGTACTCTTGATTCTAAGGCTTCATATCACTTTTCTGGTAATAAGTTCTTATTCATTTTTCTTTGTACCACCGGTTCATTTTCTACTATTACTATAGCCAATAGGTCTCTGGTCCAATCCCGCGGGATTAGCACAGTTCTTCTTTTACCTCATTTTTCTCTGGATCATGTTCTCTATGTTCCCAGCTTCTCCTTTTACTTACTTTCTATTAGTTGTTTGATAAAATCCATTGATTGTGTTGTTTCCTTTACTAAAACCTTTGTCATCTTTTAGGATCGAAGTTCGGGGAAGGAGATTACCAAAGAATGTGAGTCTCATGGCCTCTATCAACTATTTACTTCTTCTTCAGCCTGCTCCACCGTGGATTCTCCTCTCACTATATATGCTCGTTTAGGTCATCCAAGTCTTGTCAAGCTTTAGAAGATGGTTCCACATTTATCATCTTTTTCTAGTTTAAATTGTGAGTCTTGCAGTTTGGGAAACATACTCGTAGTACATTCCCAAGTCATCTTAGTCATCAAGCTTTGTCCCCTTTTTCTCTGGTCCACTCTGATATTTAGGGAGCAAGTCATCATCCTTCTACTTTAGGGTTTAAGTATTTTGTTACTTTCATTGATGATTATTCTAGATGTACTTGGTTATTTTTAATGAAAAATCATTCTGAGTTATTTTATATTTTTATGTTATTTTATAATGAAATAAAAACTCAGTTTGTTATTCCTATTCGTACTTTTTGTAGTGATAATTCATGTGAGTACTGATCTCATCATTTTCAGTAATTCTTTTGGTCTCCTTCCATTATTCATCAAATATCTTGCCCTCATATACCACAACAAAATGGTGTAACCGAGCGCAAGAATCGCCATCTTGTTGAGACTACTTGGGCTTTGTTAATTGATGACAATGTTCCCTAAAAATTCTGGGGTGATGCTATACTCACTGCATGCTATCTCATTAATCGCATGCCCTCATATGTTCTTCATCACTAGGTACCTCACTTTATTTTGTTTCCCCACCAAGTTTTATATCCTTTGACCACACATGTGTTTGCTTCTACGTGTTTTGTTCATCATCTCGGCCCAGGCTTGGATAAACTAGCTCCCAAGTCTCAAATGTATTTTTTTGGGTTATCCTAGGTCTCAAAAGGGTTACCGTTGCTACTCTCTGACTTTACGTCGATACTTTATCTCGACCGGTGTTTCCTTTTTTGAATCAGTTCCCCTTTTTTTTGCTCTTCTACTACTCTTGTGGACATTGATTCTGTTCAGTCATCTCTCCCGCCGATCCTTTGAATACCTTCTTCTCCTGATGAGTTACAATATGGTTATTTAGATGTTTCCGTGGGCTCACATCCGATTGCATCTCCTCCCACAACTTCGGTCCCACCTTCGGCTAGTGACCTTCCCATTACTCTTTGTAAGGGTAATCATGATACTCGCCCTCCGGCCAAGTATACAGTTAATATAACACCTCGTAAATTCAAATGTGAATTTATATGATATAATGTGGGTTAAAAGGGAAGGATTAGTGAAAATCCTGAAATTGGGGTCAAAATGTGTACCAAGGTCAAAATGGTAATTTTCCAGAAACGTAAACCGAGGCATGAAAAATGGAGTAGGAGAACTCAAATGATAAAAATAATGCCGGAAATGGATTCAGGACGAAAAATTGAGTGAATAGGCAAGTTTTGAAAATTTTGATGAATAGTGATTTTTCCGATGTAAAAATACTGTGGTATAGTTGCATCTATAGGAGTGAAAATTTCATGAGTATTTTGAGGAAATAAAATTATGTCATGAACCAGAAAAATATGTAGATAGTGAGTTTGTGATTGGAATTGGGGTGAGGGATTAAAGTTAAATCGCGTGTGGGACCCGCTTCCACCTAACCCACTTAAGTTTTCCTCCTTTTCTTCTTTCCCACGCACGCCTTCCATCTCTCTCTCTCTTTTGTTTCTTTCTTCTTCCCCTCTCTCTTGTGCAGCCATGGGAGCTTGGGCAAGAAACTTTCTTGCCCATTTTCCCCACTTTTGAGCCCTCAAATTGATAAAGTTCCAACACCAAAGTTGTTTGTTGTGAGGTTGTGAGTATATTACCCTTCTTGAGAGAGTCATGAAAGTGAGTGTGGAATGAGATCGTTTTCCACCCATTTGTGCGAAAATATGGGATTTTGGGGAGCATTGAAGTTTTGGCTTGGATGGGCACTTGATCTTCAATCATTGGAGCCTAAGGAAGCTATTGGTTGTAAGTACTCTTACTCTCATGGTGTTTTTGTGAAAATCATAAAATGGATTTTGTGTGGACGTTGCGTTGGATGATTTGTGTACTTAGAGAGCTCAAATGGAAAATGTGCATTAGATGATTATGTCTTAGAATGATGTATTTGATCTAAAAATGCAATAAAGTTTATTGGTGAAAAATGCTCATAACTTTTAGGATTTTTGCATGATGCCTAAGATTTGTGAAAATTGAATTGTGTAAGAAATGGATTAATAAGTAATTGTATGATGTTGTAATATGATTATATGATGAGTATGGGTGCTGAATTGGATTGAATACCCCTAGATTGATGGGCATGAGTAATTCGACCTATTGAGGTAATGGTTGGTTGATGATGTAAAATTGAAGTGTAAGTGAATATCTATGAATTGGTGAGTAGTGAAGGGGTAATGTAATTGAAACGGATAAATTATTAGTGTTGTGCCATTGGGCCTAAGTGAACCTAATTGATTGATGATCATATTGGTTGCCTCTCTTGGACGCTATGGAAGCGGATTAAGCTTGGAGCTTACATATGGAGCATTGGCTCGGAGTTGAGGTAAACCTTTGGAACTCGGGTTTAGTCCCTTGTGTGCTCCACCACGCCTAGTGGAAGGTTGTGGTTGGAAATTGTTTTGTTGAAAATTGTATGAATATGTATGTTCATGCATTATTGCTTGATTGTGTGACATGCTTGGAGCATGTTGTGTGTGAATTGTTTGATCTCTGGCGAGTAGATGTGTGTTGGTTTGGACTTCCGCTGGATAATTCCGTTGGGGATTCCAGTCGGGTTTTGCTGTGGGACCGACTCTGGGAGCGGTACCAGGATGATCTAAACGTTGGACTTCCGCTGCATATTCCGCTGAGGATTCCGGTCGGGTTTTTTCGTGGGGCCGACTCTGGGAGCGGTACTAGGATGATCCAAATGTGGGACTTCCGCTGGATAGGGCTCATGAGGAGTTCCAGTTGGGTTTTGCCATGGAGTCGTCTCAACCATGGGAGAGGCACCAGGAAGATTCCTGGAGTTATACGATGGGGTCCTTGAACGTAATTCGTCTGTGGATGTTCTTGGATTGTGCCCAGTTGTTGTGATATTGTATGTCATGCATGTCATACTTTGTTATATGTTGCACAGTGAGTGAGCCATGGGGCGGAGTGATCCTCTAGTACCCATGGTTTACTGTGATATATTTGTATATCTCACCCCGCATTTGGGGACATCATTTCAGGTTAGACTGAGCATGGAGGAGTGGAGCATGTGGAGCATATGGAGGGCATAGCATGTTAGAGGATTCGAATGGACACACCTAGATCATGAACTTGTTGCATTGGATATTGCCATGCATTTGTATATTCATGAATATATGTTAAGTTATTCAAACTTGATGCATAATGATGCCTATGATTATATGTACATTTTGGGGTGAGCATGGGATTTGTCCATGGCCACCTATGTTGTATTAAGGCATGTATAATATGATGGATGAGTATTTAGGCCTACTTTAGAATTGGTTTTATGTATTATTAACCAATGCATGCAATTGAACTTAATGATTAAAATCTAAGAAGTAGTGTATATGTAAGATAAACTGTGATGGGTTGTAAGTGCCCCAAGGCATTGTTTGTCCTTGTGTGTGCCACCCTTTTGAACTTATATACCTATACGTGTTTTAGGTTGCATTAGTAAGATTGAGGATTGTTGTAAAAACAAAGGGAACTATGGCCAATTTTCGGAAAATTGGCATGTTTTTAACAAACTTTGGGAGAACGTATCTCCCTCCACTGTGGTCCAATAGGGTTGGGCCTTACACCATTTTGAAGGTGGAGTTACACTTTATGTGGTGTCAAAATTTGGGGTTAATCGGAGTTAGAAATGGAGCGGTAGAAGGTCGGAAACTCAGCCCCTGGTGTGGCCCCTGCACAAGTGCAGGAGGCTGATTTGCCCTGTTTGGGTGCTAAAACGCCCAGGTGAGCATTTTAGCGCCCTGCTCTTAGTGAAACTCTCTGTTGTCCGGCGCTAAAACGCCCAAGGGGGACGTTTTAGCGCCCTGTTACACTGTGTCGACCAAAATTCTCTGTTGCTCGGCTCTAAAACGCCCAGGTTGGACGTTTTAGCGCCCTGCCGCACCTGTGAAGCTCAAACTCTCTGCTGTTGGGCGCTTTAGCGCCCAGTGTGGGCGTTTTAGCGCCCGGTACCGCATTTTAGCGCGCGCTACCTGTTTTCAGCATATACGTATGTTGAGTATATTTAGCATCACTTGAGCTACAAAGCTCCAAATTAGCGCGGTTTGAACCCACTCGTAGCTAACGAAGAAATATATAACATACTAAGAAATGAGAAGCATTTATAGGTTAAAATTGTTGGAGTAAATAAAATGGTTAAGACATTTAGTGATAAAAATGGATAGAACGAGTTTTAGCCTTGTTGGTTTATGGGAAGCACTTGGCAACCTCTAAACAAAAGAGTGTATTGTATTAGGCTTTGGTATTAATCATTCCGCATAAAGTGTTGGGTTATGATCACAATTATTTTATTGGAGAAAATGATATTAAAAAGGAAAAAGTTTACCCGTGTTTTATAAATGAACCACTGTGATTGTAACTGCGCTTAATATCATATTTGGTGATAACACACCGGTTAACAACGGGGTGTTTCATTTATGGTATCAGAGCAGTTTCTTAGGGAACTCTGAATGTCGTATGATTATGGTGAGTGCTGTATAGTTGTACGTAGACTCTTATTGATTGATGCACATGTGATTCCTTAGTTTGGGCCTGATCAACCAATTTCTTCGTGTTATATGTGTGGTCAATATAAGATGCCTTCGTGACAATCCTGGAGCACCAATTCCAGTCCTTAGACTGAGGTCGTGGTTGCAGTTTTTGTTGCTCCACAGACATAGATGTTGTAAGTGAATTTGATGTAATTGAGGACTTAGAGAGAATAAACTGAGATATGTTTAACCATTTTGGGTAGAATGCTACCATAGTTGAATGTGTGGTCTTATGTTTAGTAAGTATGATTGAATTGAGTTGATATTGTGATGATGATGTTGGTGAGTCTCCCCTAAATGTAAAGGGAGTTAGAATAATTGAGTATAGGTGGAATTAGTGGTATAACCTGGAAATGGTGGGGATTTGGAACCACGATTAATTTGTGAAAATTTGAATGAGTGCTTATATGTAAGATTGGATACCTTAGGGTTAAATAAGAAGGTTATAAGACCCTTGAGAAGGGCATACACTTGGATGAATTAAAATGTTTGGAAGTACAAGTGAATTGAATATTTAAAACTTGAATTGAGGAATGTGACGATCCAAAAAGAACTATGAAAATGATGTGTTGGATGATTCAATGTTGAAAAGTGGGACTATAGTCCATGATGGTTTAATATTGGTTGAACTTGAGAGAGTATAATAATTTATAGAAAGTATAATATAAGAAGTTGAGAAAATTGCCATGGATGGCATTAGACAAATTTGATTGAAAGTATGAGGGTCCATAATATAATGATGGTTGGACTTGACAAATGTGAGGTGAGAAAATATAACTGAGTGTGGTGTATTAATTGTATTAATATGCTTCCATAATGTTGTGTAGTATTGAAATGTTGATGATGTGGCCTAATTATATGTGGATATTGATGTATAGGATGGTAATTGAGAATGACTCCTTGATAGAGATTCAGGAGGTATGTACATGAGAGAACTGATCTATAATAGATGTTTCTTGGAAATTGCAAGGGTGATTATTGTATTTTGAAAGGGCAAAATTGCTATAGATATTTGAAATGGACTATGGTAATTCAAAATTACATGATGGGTTTTATATATATATATATATATATATATATATATATACTATGATAAAGAGTTGGATAATGATCCAGTGATGGCTAAGTGCCAGTATATATAGGTACATACATTTTGTCAAGGCCAGGGTGCCTATATATCTATATATATATATCTGTGTTGTAATGAACTAGTAAATTCTTTGGTAAAAGAATAATAATGTAAGTGAAATCCTCTATGATGGGAAATTGGGGAAGAGATTGTCTCTTTGGAGTGTCATTGGACGCTCAATTTGTTATGGGATTCATGATGGAGTCCCGGTGTGCAAGTTATACCTTAGCACACATGTTGATAATGAAGTGATAATTCAGATTATCCTGGGTTTCCCTTGTGGATTGGATCCTAAGAGGTATTGCTCTTGGAAGTCCCAGGCGAGCACCGCTCGAAGTTGAGATTTATCTGGTGGTCCTGATACGCTGAATGCATGGATTGGTAAGTGAGGGCACTCTTGGTGTCATAGTGAAATATTGATAGAAAAAGTGACGTTGTTTTAATGAAGTGGATCTTCTACCGTGTTGAGCATAGTTGCTATGAGCCATGTCAGGCAATGGATTATAATTTTACCAAGGATGGGTACTAGTAAGAGTTGAAAATATATGCAGAAGTATGAGAAAGATGTTGGAATCATGTGAGGATGACTATGTTATGGACTAGAACTAATGACTAGTCAAGTTAAATGAGTAGACTTTTCGAGGAAAAAACCATATTTAGGAAGTCATGGTGTGTGGTGCATAAGTAAGATATAACTAGTATACATTATGTGTCTATACAAAACTCTTTTGCCGTTATATATGGATGTGATGTGAATGTGTTTATCTCTGTGTGGCTTATATGTTCGGAGTGTATGGCTATCTCCGTATAGATTATGTTCCCGGAGATTAATATTATCTTGTATAAGTAATATGATGTGAGGAAGTATCTTGTGTTAGTGGGACTGTTAGTACAGCCGAGGGCATGTTACATCTTCTTGCGTGAATTATAAGGACAACTTATCTGATTGGTGGGTCATTGCACCCGGGGCCCTTAGGACAACAAGAGCTCGAAGGGTTATGTAACAGCCTGTGTTAACCCGGATTGTTAACATACTATCGTATTAAGCCACGCTTAATTAAAATGCGGAATAACTTTTTCTTTAATTCAATTATGACGTCATTAAACTTAACCAACTTGTTTACTTAATCAATTTCATAAAATACTGCCTGTATGTAAATTGCAAGACAACTAACTGGAATACCTCATATATAAATAATAAGTGAGTATCTAAAGCCACAGGACTACAACACGTAGCCTGGGTCAAAATCCTGATACTTTAATTACAACATCAAATTAAAGGACAATAGTCAAACCATGTGGCATGGACAAACCCCATGCTCACCAAATAAGGCAACAATGCCCAATAATAGTCTCAACATAAACTTAACAGAAAACATAACGGCAGTCAAATAATCAGCAATCAACATCCAGCAAGTCAGCATATCATAAATATCAGCTCAGCTCTGGCCTCCTGCCACCTGAGCCCTCAACATTACCTGATCCTGAAATAAGCGTCCCCAAACGTGGGGTGAGATCTCTAACAAGAAATCTCAGTAAGACAAGGGGTCCTCAAGGAGTTTCCACCCCAAGCTCACTTACATGTGTAATATAAGTTCAAAAACAGTATTTACAATATAAGTTCCAAAATCATGCGATGCAGCAATTAATCATGCCATGTGTGTTTATCAAATCTACTGGCCAGAGAAATGTAGGAATACGTCTATACCTACATGAGTACAAGGATACTACCCGCACCTCACCCACAGCCTCACCATCTTGTATGTACTACATACTCAGGCTTACCGTATAGGTGGACACCACATGCATCTCATAAAAGCACATTGCATATAAATAGCTCAACAGCATTTCCAAAACATTAAAGCATGTAACACAGCATGCATAAACCCATCCCCATGGGACATGGTGGAACAACAAAATGGCTAAACCGAGGACACGAAAGCTTACCTTGCAAGCTAGCTATCCAAGCCAAGAGTCCAACCACTCACAAGTCCAAAAACAGCAGTATCACAATCTGATATGGACCAATAATACATCAATATTTATGCATCACAAGCATACAACTTAAAGACTATGTCTTTCTTTTACGCTTTACGTCTCAAGGCTTCCAACAAAGCCATAAGCCCTTAATCATATGATTCTGACTTAGTTCATTAATTACAGAAGTTCAACTTCCTTAGTCTTGGGTCCACAAACACCCAATAGCTTACTGTTCACACAGCACGGCTACTGTTCTGTGAAAACCCAGGATATCCGGATATCACAAGGGACATATCCGGATATGTCATATCCGGATATGTCATATCCGGATATCACACTGGACATATCCGGATATGCCATATCCGGATACCCAGGTCCCATATCCGGATATCAATATCCGGATACCATATCCGGATATCTGTTCGACAAATATCCGGATATCTCACGACAGAATGCAGTTTCTGCATTTCGTGGATATCCAATCCAAAGATCCCACTTTTAACACATGTACACGTTAAAGGATCCATTTTTAAGCATATACAAGTTCACTTAGGTGTTGGTTACTTCATTTTAACCTTTTACATGCCAAGACATCACCTTTAAGCATTAAAACTTAAGATCAAAGGTGTAGGAAACTTACCAAAGCTCAAAACAGAGCAAGGTGTGCTCTTGGAGCTCTCCCAAGGTTCCTCAACTCAGGCCAAACAAAGGTGCACGAAAATGGTGCACAAGACTTGGTCTTTCTACCCAAAGGTTGCTTCTTGGAGCTTCCACTACCAAGGAAACACTCACAACTCCCACTCACACAACTCACACTTCAACCAGCCCTCAAGGATTCACTCAACAGAGGCTGAGTGTGCAGCAAGCACCACCTCAAACCCTCACAACCCACCCTACTATATGTTTGTAAGAAGAAGAGAGGAAGAATCAATGAAGAATTGGTTCAAGGCTCAAGAAATGGTGAAGGAGAAGCAATGAACAGTAGCCACCCCCTTCAGCCACCAAAACCCACGTAGGAAATAATATGGCCTAGGGTTTTGTGCCTTAAAGTGTCTATTTATAGGCACAAGGTCACACACGCGCAGTATTAGACTTAATAGCAAAGTAAAAGATCTTGATCTCAAACTTTGGAATCTAGACCTATGCATTTTTCTAAGATTTGTCATATTTTTATTTTATTTTTCGGAGCACCTTTCCGGTACGCGCTTTTCCATAGCCAGTATCAGTTCTGGCATCAAATTACGTCATTTTGACTTGAAACTTGTTTTACAAGTCCTACATAATATTCTAGTAATTATCATGCATTCGTTATAATTTTCCGGGATACTTTTCCGGTACGTATTTATACCGAGTAGAAGAACCGGTATCTGCGCTTTTCTTCCGAAAAGCGACTTTCAGCATTTTTACCCACTCAGTATAATTATCTAAGCCCATTAATAATTATTAGGGTCAATTATGGAATTATTTCCTAATTATCATAATTAATTTACTAATTACCTTAATTAGCGGTGCAGGTTCTTACATTCACCCCACCTTTTTAAGGATTTTGTCCTCAAAATCAGAAACATACATGTCTCGAAAGTCGGGATACTGTCGGAGAAGCTCATCCTCTCGCTCCCACGTGCACTCCTCGGGACTACGTCCAGTCCACTGCACCTTGACCATCGGAATGATCTTGCTCCTAAGCTGTTTCTCGCCTCGATCCAGAATCTTGAGTGGTCCGACGGGAGTCTTTAGGTTCTCCCGAACCTCCACATCATCCGGCTGCACCACGTGCGAAGGGTCCGCTATGTACTTCCGAAGCTGAGACACGTGAAACACGTCGTGGATGTTGGCTAGGTTCGGAGGTAAGGCGAGTCGATAGGCAACAGGTCCTACTCTACCAAGGATCTGGTAGGGCCCAATGAACCGCGGGCTCAACTTCCTCACTCCGAGTGCCCGTCCAACTCCGGTGACAGGTGAAAGTTTCACAAACACGTGCTCACCCTCACTGAACTCCAGTGGTCGATGCTTGACATCATAGTAGCTTTTCTGACGATTCTGCGCCTGCTTCAACTTTTCCCTGATCATCTGGATCTGTAGGGTAGTATCTTGGACAAAGTCCAAGCCAAATAACTCTTTATCTCCAACCTCAGACCAGCAAGTAGGAGTCCGACACCTCCTACCATACAGCGCCTCGTAGGGTGCCATGCCCAGACTAGCATGAAAACTGTTGTTGTACGAGAATTCTACCAACGGAAGGTACCTATCCCATGCTGATCCCTGCTCCAACGTGCAAGCTCTCAGCATGTCCTCCAATGTCTGGATGGTCCGCTCAGTCTGTCCGTCAGTCTGAGGGTGATAGGCGGTACTCAATCTCAACTGCGTACCAAAAGCCTCCTGCAGCGCCTCCCAGAACCGAGAAGTGAACTTCGGGTCCCTATCACTGATGATACTCTCGGGCACCCCGTGAAGCCTCACAATCTCACGGACATATAGTTTGGCCAACTGCTCTGTAGTGAAGCTCACCTTCACTGGAAGAAAATGGGCAGACTTGGTCAACCTGTCCACAATGACCCAGATAGAGTCACAACCAGCCTGAGTTTTAGGCAATCCCACCACGAAATCCATGGAAATACTCTCCCACTTCCACTGTGGAATCTCAAGAGGTTGAAGTTTACCAGACGGCTTCTGGTGCTCGATCTTCACTTTCTGACAAATAAGACATTTGGACACGTAGACCGCTATGTCCTTCTTCATGCCCGGCCACCAAAAATTCCTTTTTAAGTCCTGATACATTTTTGTAGCACCAGGGTGGATAGTGAACCGGCCCTTATGAGCCTCTGCCATAACCTCTTCGGTTAATGGCCCTCGAGGAATAACAATCCTTTTCTGAAACAGTAGCAATCCATCCTCGTTCCAAGACACACCGTCATGGTTCTTCACATAATCAAGACACTCTCTTTGCACCTGCGCCTCTTTAATCTTTTCCATCAGCTCATTAATTACTTCTGCTGTTTCCATTTCGAGCAGTGCGCCCCCAAACAAGGAGTTCACTCTCAAGTCTCTGAACTTTTTGATCACCTCGTAGTCGCTCATCATCAAGCTGGATAAGCTCACGGATTTCCGACTCAAAGCATCGGCTACCACATTGGCCTTGCCAGGATGGTACCTCAACTCAAAGTCGTAGTCCTTCAAGAACTCCATCCATCTTCGCTGTCTCATGTTCAACTCCTTCTGGTCAAACAGATACTTCAGGCTCTTGTGGTCACTGAATACAGCAAACTTCATGCCAAACAGGTAATGCCTCCAAATCTTGAAAGCAAAAACAATGGCTGCCAACTCCAAGTCGTGAGTCGGGTAGTTCTCCTCATGAGGTTTCAACTGTCTTGAAGCGTAAGCAACCGCTTTCCCTTTCTGCATCAACACACAGCCTAGCCCCTTTCCAGAAGCATCGCAGTATAACTCAAACTGTTCCGCAGGATCAGGAAGGACTAACACAGGAGCAGTAGTCAGTCTCTCCTTCAACTCCTGGAAACACACCTCACACTCATGTGTCCACACGAATGGAGTCTCCTTTCGGGTAAGGTGAGTCATCGGTAGCACCATCTTGGAGAATCCTTCTATGAATCTTCTATAGTAGCCTGCCAAACCCAAGAAGCTTCTCACTTCTGTAACTGTCTTGGGCCTCTCCCAATCCATCACGGCCTCAATCTTGTTAGGATCAACTGCAACTCCATTACCAGAAATCACATGACCCAGAAATTTCACCGCCTTGAGCCAAAACTCGCATTTCGACGGCTTAGCATATAGTTTTTTCTCTTTTAGCACTTGCAAAACAATTCTCAAGTGCTCAGTATGCTCCTCCTCCGTCTTGGAGTAAATCAAGATGTCGTCAATGAAGACGATCACAAACTGATCCAGGTACGGCTGGAAGATTCTGTTCATGTAGTCCATGAACACTGCAGGTGCATTGGTGAGTCCAAACGGAATCACCAAGTACTCATAATGCCCCTACCTTGAGCGAAACACTGTCTTTGGGACATCCTCCTGCTTTACCCGTATCTGATGGTAACCGGACCAGAGATCGATCTTGGAATACACGCAAGCACCCCTGAGGTGATCCAGCAAATCATCAATGCGTGGAAGAGGGTACTTGTTCTTGATTGTCACCTTGTTCAATTGTCTGTAGTCGGTGCACAACCGCATGGTCCCATCTTTCTTTTTCACGAAAATGACCGGTGCTCCCCAGGGAGACACACTCGGCCGGATGAAATCTTTTGCTGAAAGCTCCTCAATATGCTTCTTCAGCTCCGCCAACTCTGGTGGCGACATCCGGTATGGAGCCAACGATATAGGCCCCACACCAGGCAATAAATCAATGGAGAACTCTATCTCTCTCTGCGGTGGAAACTCAGGAATCTCCTCGGGAAACACCTCGAGGAATTCCCTCACCACAGGAATGCCAGTGAGATCCTCCTGTGTCCCACTCACCAAACCTCCCAACATGACATAGCCAAATGCCCTTGCTCTCAAGGCTCTCCTCGCCTGCAGGACTGAAATGAACGGTGAGGAACTGGCTGTGGACCCACCCGAAGACATCACCACTTTCTTGGCACAGCAATCAATCAGTGCACAGTTTCTGGACAACCAATCCATGCCCAGAATAATCTCAAGGTTGGCCATCGGCAATCCTATCAGATCTACCGAGAAGTCGCGGCCATCCCACTGAAACGCTACATCGCGATGAACAGTGGAGGTCAAACATTTTTCTCCGGTGGCGGTGGTCACCCGCATCGGTGGAGAAAGCACATCACTGGGCAACTCAAGCCCCACAGCAATAGGGGTAGCAACAAAAGAGTGCGTTGCCCCGGAATCAAACAGCACATCAATAGCTGAACCACCAATGGTAACAGTACCTCTGACCAGGTTCGGAGCTCTGTCCGACTGCTGACGATCCAAAGTATAAACACGTCCCGTAGTAGGTGGCACGACTGGTGCCCCAGTAGGAACCATCTGCAATGGCACAGCCTGCACTGCAGCAACTCTCGCCGTCGGGCAATCTCTGGAATAGTGGCCCTCCTTGCCACACTGGAAACAAATCAGCTGACCGGTAGAGCACGGTCCGAAATGTGACTTCCCGCATCCCGAGCATCTGGGGGCAGGAGGTCTAGCTGCGTTCCCCTGAGTAGCAGTCTTTCTAAACTGATTTGGCGCTTGCTTAGCCGCCAACTGTTTGCCCTTGCCCTTGTTTGCAAAATTTTTGTTCTTCCAGGTAGCGGAACCGCTGGTACCCTGTGGAACCTCAATCTTGGCCTGACTCGCACGGCAATAGTCCTCGATGTCGCGACACTGCTGTACTAAAGCTCCGAAGTCTCTCGAAGCGGAACCAGCAAGATGTCCAGCAATGTCCTCATTAAGTCCCCTGCGGAACTTAGCCGCAAGAAAAACGGGAGTCGGTCTCGCCATGCGGAAATGAGCGAACTTGACCAGCTCATTAAACTTAGCCAGGTACTCGTCGACAGACAACGAGCCCTGTACCAACCGGTCAAACTCTCCCTGCTTCCTCTCCTGTGAGTCATAAGGAAAGTACTGACCCAGAAAGCTCTCCTCGAAGAATGGCCACGTCATCACATGGCCCTGCATCTCCTAGATGTGAGAAAGGTTGGTCCACCACTCATGGGCCTCGCCCTCCAGCATGTAAGTGGCGAACAACAGCTTCTGCGGATCGGTGCACTGCATGATCCGAAAAATCTTGTCCAACGTCTGTAGCCATCTGGCAGCAGCAATGAGATCATAAGATCCGTTGAAAGAAGGTGGCTTATGCTTGCGGAAAGCATTCAGCCGGCGTTCGATCTCGTCACGATCCTCAGCAAATACGGGGATAGTCTGCATAGCCCCCGTCAAGTGACTGCCCTCACCCATCTGACTCTGGGTGTCCTCCTGTTGACTAGGCGGAGGTGGAGGCGGTGGCGGCGGTGGAGGTGGTGGAGGACACTGGCCAGCAGCAGGACCAGCCCTCAACTCCTCCAACATGACCCTCATCATAGTCATGTTGGCCATCCGGTTCTCCTCCAGAACCTCTGTCGTGGCTCGTCTGTTCGCATCTCGAATAGCGTCCAGTATCGCCTGGTTTGCCAACCTTGTGGCTTCCTGGTCGGCTAGTCGGGCCGCCTGCATCTCAGCCAATGCAGCCAGGATAGGATCCGATTGATCGTCGCTCGTACTAGTGTTCCTCCTTGGTGGCACCATGACTCTGCACAAGTTACACAAAGAATGAGTTGATCAGGCCCACGCCATGTGGTCACATATGCATTATCATAACACACACCAATCAGAGAGAACGCAAAGTAGACACGCAACGACACATCCTAAGTTATTGCAATACATACAGGCTTTTCCCTAGAAAGTGCTCTGATACCATAAAATGTAACAGCCCGTGTTAACCCGGATTGTTAACATACTATCGTATTAAGCCACGCTTAATTAAAATGCGGAATAACTTTTTCTTTAATTCAATTATGACGTCATTAAACTTAACCAACTTGTTTACTTAATCAATTTCATAAAATACTGCCTGTATGTAAATTGCAAGACAACTAACTGGAATACCTCATATATAAATAATAAGTGAGTATCTAAAGCCACAGGACTACAACACGTAGCCTGGGTCAAAATCCTGATACTTTAATTACAACATCAAATTAAAGGACAATAGTCAAACCATGTGGCATGGACAAACCCCATGCTCACCAAATAAGGCAACAATGCCCAATAATAGTCTCAACATAAACTTAACAGAAAACATAACGGCAGTCAAATAATCAGCAATCAACATCCAGCAAGTCAGCATATCATAAATATCAGCTCAGCTCTGGCCTCCTGCCACCTGAGCCCTCAACATTACCTGATCCTGAAATAAGCGTCCCCAAACGTGGGGTGAGATCTCTAACAAGAAAGCTCAGTAAGACAAGGGGTCCTCAAGGAGTTTCCACCCCAAGCTCACTTACATGTGTAATATAAGTTCAAAAACAGTATTTACAATATAAGTTCCAAAATCATGCGATGCAGCAATTAATCATGCCATGTGTGTTTATCAAATCTACTGGCCAGAGAAATGTAGGAATACGTCTATACCTACATGAGTACAAGGATAATACCCGCACCTCACCCACAGCCTCACCATCTTGTATGTACTACATACTCAGGCTTACCGTATAGGTGGACACCACATGCATCTCATAAAAGCACATTGCATATAAATAGCTCAACAGCATTTCCAAAACATTAAAGCATGTAACACAGCATGCATAAACCCATCCCCATGGGACATGGTGGAACAACAAAATGGCTAAACCGAGGACACGAAAGCTTACCTTGCAAGCTAGCTATCCAAGCCAAGAGTCCAACCACTCACAAGTCTAAAAACAGCAGTATCACAATCTGATATGGACCAATAATACATCAATATTTATGCATCACAAGCATACAACTTAAAGACTACGTCTTTCTTTTACGCTTTACGTCTCAAGGCTTCCAACAAAGCCATAAGCCTTTAATCATATGATTCTGACTTAGTTCATTAATTACAGAAGTTCAACTTCCTTAGTCTTGGGTCCACAAACACCCAATAGCTTACTGTTCACACAGCACGGCTACTGTTCTGTGAAAACCCAGGATATCCGGATATCACAAGGGACATATCTGGATATGTGATATGCTCCCAGCATATATACTTTTATAGATCAAAAACAGCAGGAAATCAGATCTAAAACTGTGTATAAACGTGTATATGTGGTGAAATTATTGAATAAAATTGTCAGACACTCTCTCACTCAAATTCTTCATGTTTACAGGAGGAAAATAACAAATAAAGGAGTAAGAAGAAGAATCAGACAGAAACCCCACGCTCCAAGCGTAGGAACCCACGCTTGAAGCGTGGGAAGAGACTTTAGAACAGTGAGTCCACGCTTCAAGCGTGGAACTCCACGCTTGGAGCGTGGAGAAAACAAAAATGGCAGAAGCTCCACGCTTGGAGCGTGGATCCTGCGCTCCAAGCGTGGGATTGAGAGAGACAGCTGTCAGTTGCGAGAAAAGGAGGAATTTCTGGTTATAAAAAGGGCATAAGGCAACCCTAAGGACATCTGATATTCTACACAACTGAGATCATTCGGAGGCGGAAGTTCTGAGAGAGATCTCTTCTTCTACCTTTCTGTAGTTCTGATAGTTTATGTTTTCGTTTGAATACTTGATTCTAGCCATGATAATGGTTGGCTAGAACCTCTTTGCTGTAGTTAGGGTCACGAACCCTTGTGAACCCCTGATACAATGGATTGAGTTTTTATAAATATATTTATCTTTTGAATTTCGTTCTATTCTGATCGTATTGTTATTGTTATTATTAGATCCGATCAATCTAGTAAGTAATAATAAATCTGAGGATTAAGGCCAACAAGAGGGATCTGAGGTCTTTAATCCGGAAAGGGGATAGAACGACGGTATGAACATGATCTAGACATAGACATGATTCATATTGTAGATGTTTCAATTATCGATCTTTATGCTTGATCTCATATAGGGCACCTCAAGGAATTAGGGTTCTATATGAGATTAAAGGGTTAATTCCTCAAGGGATTGAGAATTAACTATTGATACATTTATCTGATAATTATCTAATTTCACGATTTATATATTAATATTTAACTTAATCCATAGTAAAAGGTGGGGATCATTGGTGAGTGATCTCTAACTGCAGCGATTTTCTTACATATTTAAATCCTTATTTCATTTCTTTTTCAAAAAGAACCAAAAACAAGTCTTTTAATTTTATAAACCAAATTCCCACACAATCCTGACATTCGTGTCAAAAACACCTTTTGAAATATTTAATCTTAAAAGGAAAAGTTTTAATTGATTTAGACACACTCTCTGTGGATACGAACTTTGACTTATCATTGTATTACTTGCGCGATTCGGTACACTTGCCGATTCACGTCAAGTTTTTGGCGCCGTTGCCGGGGAGTGTTTTTCTTAAATCAATTAATCTTGATTTTAAAGATTAAATTGTTTTTATTTTATTTTATTTTATTTTTGTTTTGAATCTGTGCTACTAATCTTTTCTCTGAAGTTGTATGCAAAGCAGTGCTTTTCTAAGGAGAAGCGAACGAATTGCTCAAAAAGAGAAGGAAAGAAAAAGGGCACAGACAACTCCCATTCCAGTAGCTGAAACCCTAGAGATGGCTGCTCCTAATCAGAATGCTGATCCTAGGATGAACACCATCCTCACGCCTGTCTTCAACAGGCCCAATGCTGGAATTGTTCCACCAGAACTTGGGAACAATCAATGGGAACTCAAGTCCAACATCATTCAGTTGGCCGAAAGAGAAAAGTATGGAGGAGAGGACAATGAAGATCCTCACAGATTCATTGACAGATTTTTACGAATCTGTGACTCTACAAAGCCTCCACATGTTTCTGATGATGCAATACGATTAAGACTTTTTCCTTTTTCTGTTAAGGGAAAAGCTCTTGATTGGATGGAAAGACAACCTGCGGATAGCATCATTTCTTGGGACAATTTATCTGAAAAATTCTTTGCAGAGTTCTTCCCCATGGAGAAATACAACAACATGGTGAATGATATCACCTCCTTCAAACAACAATTTGGAGAGACCATCTGCGCTTCTTGGAATAGATTCAAGGCCCTCATGAGAAAGGTTCCTCATTATAACCTATCTCAAGGGGACCAAGTGAGAATCTTCTTCAATGGTTGTTTACCAGAAACGAAATTGGTTATTAATACTGCAGCAGGCGGTTCTTTGGGTGATAAACTAGCTTCTGAGTCATATCATCTTATTGACAAGTTAGCTAAGAACGAGAATGAAACATCTATAAGGACCGGGAAAAGGGAAGCAATGCCGATCAATGATAATAGTGCAATGTTGGCAGAACAAAAGTTGTTATCCCAACAAATGTCCAATCTGCATGCGAAGTTTGAAAGGATGCAACTTTCCAAAGTTCAAGCAAGTGCAGTTGTCCTTGATTGTGAGTATTGTCATGAAGATCATGATACCAATACTTGTCCTACATTGATGTCCTCAGATTCTACTCAACAATTTCAGGTAAATGGTATTTGGTATGATCAGCGCCCTAATCAAAATTTCTCAAGAAATCAAAATAATGCTGCTGGTGGTAATAATTACCAGAGGAAAAATTATCAAGGTACTGGTTTAGATATGACATCAGACAATTATCTAAAACCACCACCTATTCCAAAAAAAGAGCCTTCTGACCTGGAGCGTTTAGTCGGAACATTAGCACAAAGTACTAACGCTTTCATGGAGGAAAGTAAGGCTAATCAAAGAAGTACCAATGCTTTCATTGAGGAGAGCAGAGCTGATTCCAGAAATACAAAAGCTTCAATCAAGAACCTGGAATATCAGATTGGTCAACTAGCCCAACAATTATCTGATAGAGCTCCAGGTACCTTTCCTGGTAACACCACTACTAACCCCAAGGAAGATTGTTTGGCAGTTACAACTAGAAGTGGGAAAGTGGTATCATCACCACCAAAACCTATTGAGAAGGAAAAGAAGATCGAACAAGAGGAGAAACCTGAAAAAGAAGAAGAAGAATCTCCTGAAGTATCGAAACCAACTGATGATGAGAAGGAGACAGCTACTCTTCCAAAAGAAAAATTTGAACTCAGTGAAGAGTATCTGCTGAAAATGGCACCTTATCCTGGAAGGTTGAAGCCAGAATTAAAAGCCAAGAGTTATGACAGATTTCTTGATCTTTTCAAGAAATTGCATGTGAACATTCCGTTCGCTGAAGCATTGGCTAATATGCCAAACTACGCCAAATTCATGAAAGACCTCCTTTCCAGGAAGCAAAAGCTACAGGAATGCCAAACAGTTGCACTTAATGAGAAGTGCAGTGCTATTATCACTAGGAAGTTTCCTCCCAAACTTCGTGATCCTGGAAGCTTTAATATTGAAATTGAAATAGGAAACACAAAGATTGGCAAAGCTTTGTGTGATTTAGGGGCAAGTATTAATCTGATGCCCTTATCTGTTTGTAAAGCCTTAGGGATCACTGAATTAAAGCCTACTATGGTTTCTCTTCAGCTGGCTGATAGATCCTTGAGGAAACCAAGTGGAATAGTCGAAGATGTTCTGGTAAAAATTGACAAGTTCATCTTTCCGGCTGATTTTATTGTGCTTGATATGGAGGTTGAGAATGAAATGCCTCTCATATTGGGTAGACCTTTCCTGGCCACAGCCCGTGCAATGATTGATGTAGAACAGGGAAAGCTGGTGCTAAGGATGAATGAAGACACAATCACTGTCAATGTCTTTGATGCAATAAAAAGACCAGATGATGATAGTGATTGTTTTGAAATTAATGTCTTAGAGGAAGTGATGCATGAAGATGAAACTCCCTTACAAGAATTTACTGTTGAATTGCAAGATAGAGATCATATCCCTTTTGAGGAAGACATTAAAGTTGCCAATGAATTGCTTGAACAGAAAATTTCTGACAAGGAAATAGGTGCTCCTAAAGTTGATCTTAAGGAGTTACCTCAACCCTAAAGTATATGTTCCTGGGTGACAATGAAACATATCCAGTGATCATAAATAACAGGTTATCTGCTAATGATGAGAAGAAACTGAAAGAAATTCTTTTAAAGCATAAGACTGCTTTAGGATGGTCCATGGCTGATCTTAAGGGTATAAGCCCTTCTTTCTGTACGCATAAAATTCTCATGGAGAATGATATCAAACCTGTAAGGCAGCCTCAAAGGAGATTGAACCCCATGATGAAAGAAGTGGTGAGAAAAGAAGTAGTTAAACTTCTTGATGCTAGAATGATTTATTCAATATCAGATACTGCATGGGTAAGTCCTGTACAAACTGTGCCAAAGAAAGGAGGTGTTACTGTGGTAAAGAACGATAAAGATGAATTAATCTCTACCAGGACAATTACTGGATGGAGAATGTGTGTTGACTACAGACGGCTTAATGAAGCAACTAGGAAGGATCATTTTCCTCTCCCTTTTGTGGATCAAATGCTGGAAAGGTTAGCAGGTCATTCATATTATTGTTTCCTTGATGGGTACAGTGGTTATAATCAAATTG